>JAKJJM010065651.1:0-18539 GCA_021901965.1 Pipa carvalhoi | reverse complement strand
AAAATGGCTACGGATTTTTTCGGTACAAGTACCCGATTTCCAGATTATGGAAATTGAAAAATACCAATTTCCATAATATGGAAATCGGGACCACATGAAAGTCGGAAAGACCGGTACTGGTCTTTCCGACTTTATTAAATACCGCCCGTAGTGTGCATTCATATATACTATTTTTTCTAGTCTGTTTATATATGGCTGACAAGAGTAGAAATATTCTGAATGTATCCATTTGCAATGATTGAACAAACTAAATGAAAAAAAGGAAACAAATAAATGTGCACATTATGAGCAAAAAAATATTCCTCAGGTGATCCATCTACATCATTTTCCACGTTGTTTCTGCGACAGATTACACATAATCAAAATTTTAATTTCATAAGAAGAATCATTTAATGAGCTTCTTCTTTACAGTATGATTCATCATTTACAGCTTTTAGGAATTCCAAACAGCCAGGAGAAAACGAGGTGTACTGCAAACACAGAAACTGTGCAGCAGCTAAAAAAAAAAAATAAAGGATTTGCTGAATCCTGCCCACCAGAAAGGATGACATGAAGGGTAAAGCTGCTGAAAATACAGCAATATTCAGGACGCCTTTCTCAACATCAAGAAAGTACAGAGGATATTTTCAGATTTGTAGCTCTGCTGAGCTAAGCTGAAGAAGCCTGTGACTCAGCCTGAGCAAAGGTAAAAATGGGATTTCGAGGGATTGTATCTTTACTGCAGAGCTCGGAATTCCACTGTAATACTGAACAACAAAACACCAGACTTGTAAAAAAAAAAAATATATATATATATATGTGTGTGAGTCCAGAGGGAGAAAAATGGGACAACCCAAGAGGAATGGGAATGGGGGGAATAAAAACAACAAAAAAAACAAAAAAAAACCACATATCCACAGCAACAAGGTATAAGAATAGTGGGCGATGTAAATAGTTCTTTTACATCAATAAGTTTATGTTACAGGTGATTGATCAGAGTCTATTTCCAGGGCTGCTGCTGCTGCAAGAACAGAGGAAAACGAATGCAGTATTTAAAAATGCATGCAAGGACAGCAGCAGTTTGTCAGTGAAGCCCAACTTTACTGCAGCTAAAAATAAATAGCTGAAGCCTGGCCACCAGAAACATAGCATGAAGAAGCCAACTACCTCTTACAGTCAAGACTCCATCCACGAAATAAGTGGGGAAAGTGCAGGCGTTCTTTTCATTAATACATGTATGTTGGCTGAGCTGGAGCGGCCATCGACCCTATGCAAGGGTGCAGAGAAACACAGTCCGGTTTGTGCCAATAGTGTTGACTGCAGAGCTCAACTTTCCCTTTGCGTACTAGGCTATAGAACCATCAAGGTTAGCGACAAACAAACATGGAGTTCAGGGGCAAAGAATGTACAACTCAGGAGACAGAAAAAAAAAATCCAATCCACAATGAGTGTGTCACAGAAGAGTCCATTTTCAGCAGTGCTGTTGCTCTAGAAACACAGTGGAAAAAGGACGTGGGTCATGATGGGGCATGCAAAGTCAGCAGCTTCCTGGCTGGGCTCAGATAAGTCCTCTCCTTTTCTTATAGTCCTCCAGGTTCAGAGATCTGCGGGGTGCTCCATCCTTTGTTGGCGGAGTCTTTGACGAGATAGCAAGCGACTTTGATTCTGCAATAAAGACAGATGTGGTCAAAAATGCCATAAATGCCGCACTACAAGCTCATTCTCAAGAAACACAGACATTGGGATTAATGTGGTAAGCTGTAACTATACATACAAACATCATTTGAAGACCTAGGGTATTGGCAACAAATAGTGTTATTATGGCACTAAGCCAGGGGCAACATGCTTTCTGTTTTTGCAGAAGACTGATTGTTTAAATGACTGCTTCACTGTAATTTATGGTATGAGATAAAAGTCACAAAAAGACCTCTCTTCCTTTTATAACATGGTTACATTTGGTCTCTGCCCCTCCCACCTCCAAGTCCTGCACTACAATAATAATCTTAGCAGAAAGCACAACATTTCTTTGAAGGCTGACTAGGCTGCTTGTGTTCTACAAAGCAGGCAACATCTTGAAATGGTACAAAAAGTGTGCCCTGTGTGAAGGTTTCTACACATTATAATAGCATGATAAAGTAATTAGGTAGGCAACAAAGCAATAACATTATTAGATTTTTTTTGGCATAAATACTGCAATAATAAATGCAGAATAATCTCACCTGAACTGGGGACTTGCAGGTCAATTTTGACATCAAAGTCATGCACTTTAAACAGGTCTTCTGAGAGGTCACTGGTTGACTTGGGATTTCCATCTTTGTCCTTAGCTTGACTCTAATATATAAGTAATCGTGAAACTAAGTTAGAAACTGCAATCCATCAATTCTTGAGAAGAAAATAGGTAAAAGAAACAAAAAGAACTAAATGGGTGTTCACTTGATAAAGAGCCTTACCATCAAGGTATCTTTGGATGCCTCTACAGTAGCACCAGACCCATACTTTGCATTCAGCTGAGCAATGATGGCAGCCTGAACTGCAGGATCTCTGGACTGCAATATAAAGGGATTCCAACATTATAAATCCATGCAGAAACAAAAAAACTTAAAATAAAGTGCAGCCTTTATATACTATTATGCAGAAATATTTTTTTTCAGATTACAACTGTAATTTGTATACGTAATATCAAAGGAGAAACATATTGACATTCCACAAAGTGCACTTTTCAGATGGAGATGAAAAAAAGTACATTATTACTGGAACGTTTCCAATAATATCAAAAGCGGATCATGTTGTTACAGCATTACAGCATTTTGAATATAAAGGATTATTCCTTTGACATACGTACATTGGATACCATAGTTGGCTTGCATTGCCTCCTGGTAAATGGATCCATCTGTTGCTGCCTCATGCTCTGACTCTCCGCCTAAGCAACAAAACATTAAGAAAAAGGGTCAATTTTATCTTCAGAATATGGACTTTTAAAAAGCACAAATTGAATATAGAGTTACTATAAATGCATTGGATCATTTTTTTTTTTGTTACTGGTTTTTTTTAAACTCTAAGGGCAAAACTTATAAAAGTCGAAAAGGCCGATTTCGGCCCTTTTGAATTTTATCGATGGAAAAAAAACGAGTACTGATTGATCGATACTTTTCGATCTGTTACCACTTAGAAAGTGTCATAAACGCTCAAACTGCTCCAGGCTGCTGACTCTCTGCATTATTGGATTGGACTTTCCCATCGGAAAAATTATTGATCGATATTTTTTGATCCGTAGCTGTTTTTTTTTTTACCATCAATAAAATTTTGGCCTTTTTGACTTTTATAAATTTTGCCTTAAATTGTGTGCAGAAATAAGGCAAATACTACAAATCTAGAATTGTTAAACTAAAAATTGAGACATCGTATTAGTTAGGTACTCGACCCGTTTAAAGCAAGACAGCAGGATTTCAATATTTAAGACTATGTAAATGAAATCAGTCAAAACAACACTTTTAAGCCTGTGGCATGTACACAGATGCAAATACTCTTAACATAATCTTAAACATAGGTGAAAACTTGCACTGGTGCTGTGACACATAGCAACCAATCAGTGATAAGCTTTTAGCAATTTACTGCAGTTTAATTTACAGGACCAGTAACAATGAAAAAAAAAAACAACCCCATTTGGATTGGCCTCACTCTACTTATTTATATAAATGGGACTGAGGCAGCATATCAGCATGGGTATACATAGCACTTGAAAACTTTCACTTCCATATTTTTGTGAACTTGTGAAAGAATTTAGAAAGTCTAAGCATGTCTGTGGCCAAAAAAAAAAAATCAGAGAAACTCAATGTATCCCCATGCATCAGGTACAGGATTTCATAAAATCCCTTTCTCCGAGGTTGAGGGACAAGGTAATTGCAAGAATACAAACATATCGAATTTGCTGACATTACATTAAAAACAGCAGCAATGTGTGCATCCACTTACCACTAATGCTTTCTCAGACTCTACAATGTTCCATTCTCTGTTCCGTTGATTTATGTAACTGAGGGAAAAGGTTAAAGCAAAATAAAAATACGAAATTCAGGTGACATTTTGAGACACTGGCCTGCTTTTTCTGGTGTATGTATGAGGATACAGGCAGACTGCAACAAATTGGTCACAAACTTTGATGTGCTTGTTTGGTTCAATGAATATTGGCCCAGTTTGGCCACAGATCTGGAATTTCAAATGGGCATTTGTCTGTGCATAAGGTAAGCTGCTTTACATTTATTACTAAAAGAAAGCTAAATTTATGGATCTGGCTCATACCATAATACAAATTTAAATAATCTATTCTTCTTTAACAAGTCCACCTGGAAGATACCAGCTACCCAGATTATCTAATAAATGGACTGCAGATATCAGACATTTTAAAAGACTGCTCCGCAGACATATCCCAGCATTCCCTCAAACAACTTTGGCTAAAAATGTTTTGTATCTACTCAACTGGAGCAGCAGAGGTAGAATGTTCTAGAACAGTGGTTCTCAACCTTTTTATTGCTGTGACCCTTTAGTACAATTCCCCTTGATCTGGTGACCCCCATTCATTAATTATTATTGGGCGACCCCCATTCAGACCCTGTATTTCTGATGGTCTTAGGCGACCCCTGGCAAATTGTCATTCGACCCCCAATGGGGTCCCCCCCCACAGGTTGAGAACCCCTGTTCTAGAATCTGGCAATCAGATAACAAAAGCAAATAAATGGTGGGATAAAGCTAATGGGCTACAGAAGGTTGGCTAAGCATTTAGCCAACCGGTTTCCATTTCCTCCCACATTCCAAAAACATACATATGTGTGTGACTGAATAGACAAACTAGATTGTAAGCTCCACAGGGCAGGGACTGAAGTGAATGATAAATCTCTGTAAAGTGCTGCGTAATATATCAGCGCTATATAAATACAATACAAAAAAAAAAAAAGGAACAATGGTATTTACACTACTGCATCAAGTAATTCTATGTTTTGTTTTTTTGTTTTTTGTTTTTTTTTTTAAACTCTCCAACTCTAATCCAATGATGATTCAATACACTGTTCGTTTTTATTCCCTTTTTAGGAAGAACAAAATCCATTTGTATATATCCTACCTAATTGCAGATATATTCTTTGTTCGCTGGCGATCCAAGGCTTCTGCCCTCTCCTCTAGTTCATTAAGCTGATCTTGGATCTGTTTAGCTCGCTCTGGGTCTCCGGCTTCCTCTGCCATTGCCTAAATAATCAACCAAGCGCATGGAGACAACAAGCAAAGAGAGCGAATATGTTAAAGTTCTCAAACTGAAAAAACAAGAATATTTCACAATTTATTAAAACCTGCTATAAGCCACTGTTCTGTTGTACTAGTCATTTTAGGATGCCTTCTGTATCCTTTAATAGGTTTACAGAGGAAGTCAGATATGTAAAGAAATATATTTCTCTCATTTGCAGACCTTTTCTCAATATCTGTATCTCTATAAGCTCCAGAATCACTGCACAGGTATATTTAATAGCACGATATACTTAGTGGACTATAGGACTTGTAACATACAAGAAATAAAGGGCTTCTTGTGAGTTAGTCACAGGCTGTACCTTATCTTTCAAGAGCTGTGTTTTCTTCATGGCATAATTTGGAGGAGCTTTTCTAAACCGCTCTTTTTCCTTAACAATCTGCAAAAAAAAAACAAAAAGAAAACTGAAAGTACTAAAAAAACATGTTTAGATGAAAAATAGGTCATATTCATAAGAAGGGAATACTCCTACAAGTGTTCAGTAAATAGTGATAGGTAATATTGCAGCAGAGAGAGCATGAGTTACCTGTTCGTTTGTTAATAGAGGTGAATGATGATATGTCTTTCTCTACATGTTCCATATGCTCAACTTAATACAGTGACAAAACAGCCATGAAAACATTAGAATGCTTGTTTAGCTTAATCTCAGAGAAGCTGGTGTCACAATGACACATTTAGCACAACATAATTAAATCCATTTAATATGGACATTATTCATATTTCAGAGGTTTTTCCAAACTTCAACAAGCCTCCAACAAGCAAAGCAGTTGACTAATGCTCATCATATTTCTTCCAGCTACCCCACCATCCCTGTTTGATAAAGGTAATCGCTCACCTCTTCAATGTCCTGGTCATTGAATTTATAATTCATGGCTTCTTTAATTGTCACTTCCTTCTTATTAATTTCATCCAGAGTAGGAAGTTGCATTCCAGCAGAAAACATCTGGAGAGCCAAGATCATAGCTGGTCAAATATTGGGGTCACCAACCAAAACAAGCAAATACAGGAAGCCCTACTTGTGATTTTGCTAACACAAGCATAAAATAATGCAGCACTGTAGATTACAAAGTATTAAATCACATGAACCCCCTTAATCAATATTAAACTATATTTTGACCTCTGTTTCTCTTCCCTTTACAAACAACCTGAATCTGCTGCAGGTAATGGCATGGGCAGGGGTGAATCTAGATAAGTGAAGAAATGACCACACGAACAAAAACAGAAATGGTCAAGCTGGTTGGCAAGGATTAATTATAACAACAACAAAAAACCCTCTCCACACACTACAAACACAAATGTTATTCATTTTTCCCATTAAGCCTATTTCTTTTACATTCTGTTGTGAATTACAAGTGTAATACTGTAAAATCAACACAAATGAACAGGAGAGGAGTGAAAGGGTGATAATACATTATAAATAACCCTATGACTCCATTTGATTTTAAATACTACAATTAGATTAAAAAGTTTTGTATTTTCAAGTATAAGATATAAAAGATGAAAGATACATACCGCTTCTTTCCATTTCATAAACTCGCTTTCAGTAAACTCTTGATTAGAGACAAACTCTAAGCGGAATACTCTCTGGTCGCTGCCGTGCCTGAAAAGTGTAAATAATCTTTTGAATTACTAAACAACTACAATGAGACAATTACAGAGACAAAAACCCCCTCTAAGCAGAAAATGGGCAAAAAAAAATAAATAAAAAATCCAGGAACCATGGACAGGGCTTCAATTCCTCTTCAGTTATGCTCTCTTGTACTTACTTATTATTGCCTGAGCGAGTAGTATCAGCACCTATCTATGGTCAGGTCTTGCCCTTATACCAGAAACATGTTCATAATCTCACTCCTCTGTCCATGTGCCCCCTCCATGGGGCTCTTCCTCTCTCCCTGGACTAATACGAAGAGGATTTATGTTATCTCCATGCAGCCGAGAACGCTGGTAACACTCTTGCTAAGCTACCGACATCCTAGAGAGATAAGCAGAACGGAACATTGCTCTTATTCTTCTGAGCAGCCTCTGTTCCAGTATGGAATCTATGATTGTCTCTGGCTGCTCAATGGGAATCTGTCACTTTCCTCTACTACTGTTTTCTTCTCATGCTTCTAGAAACCTCCCATCTCCTTTTGACAATCCTGCACTCCACTCATGAAAAATAGTTTTTCTACTGTTTTTATGTCCCTGTCTGTTTTCTGCCATTGACTTTCTCCACATGGTAACGATGATGGAAAAGGTCCCTTTACGTACCTCTACTTCTATGTATTGTATTTATATAGCGCATATATATTACACAGCACTTTACAGAGATTCGTCAATCACTTCAGACCCTGCCCCATGGAGCTTACAATCTAGTTTCCCTATTCAGTCACACATAGACACACACAGATGTATGTTTTTGGATTGTGAAAGGAAACCCACGCAGGTGCGGGGAGAACATACAAACTCCATGTAGATGAAGTCCAGGGTGGAATTGAACCCAGAACCTCAGCGCTGCAAGGCAGCAGTGCTAACCTCCGAGCCACCGCACTGCCCACTTCTCTTAAAGTCTTATTAGATTCAGGCCAGCTTTGGGCAAAATCTATTTCTTTCAGGGGCGTTATGGAGGTTCCTTCCTAAGGTTAAGGTCTTAGCAGTAAAGGAGAAAGATCAAGACAATAATCGCCCCAAACCTAGAATCAAAGACCTGCTCTTCTATTTGCATAGATATAGTATGTTCCTGGATCTTCTGTCTTAGAAATTTTGCATAAGTCCCCTTATGTAAGAAGGCTATTCTAAGTGTATCTTTAAGAGACAGAAGAGAGAGATAGCTCTTGAGAGTTCTGTATCTTGGACCAATTTGTGTTGCACTTGAAGCATAAGCAGAATATAGAGAAAGGGTTCTTCCCTACAATGTCAATTTTTTTTTTACCACTTCCCTGGAAAGAACTTCTAGGCTGAAGGTGCTTTATCCACTGGTGAAGTCAGTGTAACCCCTTTCATCTTCAGAAAAAATATTACATAAAGTACCAAAAGGCATTTCTTACTGTTAAAAAATTAATTAAAAGTTGCTTTTATACGGTTTATACTGATTAGGATTTCCTACACTGCGAACAGTAGGTCAGTATCAAAGCTTGGTTGAACAGATGTTTATTCTGGAATGGTTAACTCTTATGACCTACTGCTGGCATGCAGAATGAGCTTGAACATGCACTTATGCCTTTTCATATTCAGTTCTTCCCTGTGTCCTCTACAGGTCAGTAATTTGTACAGACAGTCAAAGGGTCATTTGTACATAATGTCCAAGTGTAGACTGGACCTGTAACTGACCATAAAATATTTACTACTTGCTGTTTTAGGAGTTTTAACAGACATGAATACACTGTTTACTTATATACAACACAAGCGGAGAAGATATCAAACCCTGGGGTCATACTGGCAATACAAATTTGCCAAATGAGACTCTTGAAAAGTTCACTAAACACAATAAAGTGTGCCAAATGACCTAAGCACATACTAAGCAAATTTATCTGGATTGTCTGTAAAGCACAAGTGAAAATTTTGCTTCAACATGTACATTATTGGCCAACCTCTTTACTTACCGTAACTGCAGGCCTTTATTCGTCCTTGTTCCTCCCAACTGATACACTTTCCCAGTCTCAACAACACCAGTAATTTCTGCTACCTAAGTGATCATGGAGAGGGCATTTAAAAAAACAAACAAAAAAAAACAACATTATATATATTAATATATAAAAAATAGAATAGGAGGTGATAGATATATCACCTCCTATTCTTTCATTTTTTAAATAATATTTTTTTTTCCTGGCGATATCCTTTAAAATTAAGAATCGAAAAGCATCAAAAGTAATTAGATGAAAGCCTGGAGAGCTTAATTATTAAATGAGTGTATGAAGCAACCAAACACAAGTATAATTTAGCTTGGAAGCAAATACAAATAATTCAAATACTACTCAAACATTGTTGGTGTTTATTTAGATGTTGTAATAGCTGCTATACTGTTTGGTACAAGGTATAAAGAAAAATTTGTTTATATATTGAATTACAACAATGGCCTCCAGCAGCAAAAGTAAAATAAAGAACATTTGCTGAAATTCACATTAGGCAATAACCAAATTGAATAAAGCATTCTTAGAGTCCTGCCCTTGTTTTAATCAAGAACAAGTACCAAGAAAACCATTTGTAGCAAATGGATTAAACTCACTCTGTAAACAGGCTTGCTGTTATGGTTACCGATGCCTATCCGCACAAAGCAGCCAGAAACAGTTTTGGAAAAGAAGGGCATGTGACACCAACGTTCCAGCTTGTGCCGTGACAACCGGACCTTGTTAAGTTCTTCTGGCAATGATACAGGCAAAGATTTTGGTGGGATTTCTTCCGCCCTGTAAGCAAGCACAATTTTTACAGATTTAACATCTAAATAGCCGTGTGCAAATAAAGAATGTACAAAAGATTTATAGAATTTGGTTCTTCAGCAAAAGAGGAAGGGTATTTAAGATTAAAAACAAGAAGACAAGAAGAGCTAACTGCCTGAAATCCCTGAACATGAAAGTGGAAACGTGGTAATGTAGTTTTAAAGCACTAATTTGCCTTACTGCATAGTCTCAAAAATGTAATTAAAAAAAATAAAAGATATACTTCAGGAAGGCCAAAGTGTCCCACACAACAGTATCTCAGTTATAAACAAAATGGCCCCAAGTAAGTATCCCTCATATGGTCACGTAAACAAGGCAGGGTTGCAGCTGGCTGTACCCCAAACACTCAACATAGCTGGTCAGACTAGTCTGGCTGACAGAGGTTGAATCCCCCAGGAGCACCAGCTACTTTGGTGTGCTTAACTAAACAAACAAATATAATTTCAACAAGTAACAGCACAATGCTGAAGTCATCAATTCTTGCCCATCCAGAACCACCACCAAACAGGGAGGAAATAATAATATTCATAACTGGAAACAATGAGGAAATCGTAAAAAATATCTGGGTGCTATGGCTTCTCAGTACAAGGAGAGATTTTCCTGGAAGATCCCAACACTTACAGGTACTTCAACTGGCTGGATTTTAAGGTAAAACATACAGATGTGGCCCAATAGGCTCACATGTTGGGTCTCTAAAGAAATATCAGGACTTGCCAGGTTAGCAGATTTTAGAAAGTCCCCCACTGAGGTAACCTGTTATATTGTGCTGTATGACGCTAATTCAAAAATGGCCACTTACTCATCATCATCTTCTGACGAGGATGACGATGATTTGGAGGACCGGTTGCTTTTTTCACTAGACTTTTCATCCTCTTCTTCCTCTTCATCATCAGAATAAACTTCACTGGTCTTCAAAGGCTGCTTCCTGGCAATTAACTCTGCTGCAGATGCAAAAAAAAAACAAACAAAAACAAAATAATAGTATAAAATGGAGGTGTCTTATTTATATAATAACACGTGCGGCTAAAGACTTGGTGGGTCTGAGAATCTGCTTGTACTGTGTCACTACTCAACATGCATAGAAATGTTCTTTTACAGTAAGTTTACTACAGTGTTTTTATTTTAGTAGGACTATTAATTGTACAATTCAAGTAAATGGCCAGACTTGCCAGGTGTTTTGCAACATAGCAAGCGAGTGGTCTGAAACAGAATGGAGATGGACTAGTAGCTGAAATAACAAACATGAGGTGCGAGATCATGCATGTTTTCAGTCACTGTTTCTGTATTCTGCCCCAACCAAAGAAATTTACCATTGCTGTAGATTTATGTACACCAGGTGCCAGTAAAACAAATACAAAAATATTTGTGTTTAAATAGAACAGGTTAGAGAAACAGTGTAACACTTAAATGGGTAAAGAACTGCAGGCCTTGGTCAAGCATGACCTACATTTATTAAACATTTCCTGGTAAACCCTACAGTCTACCTTATATCAGAACTGTACCCTTATTACATAAAATACCCATTATCATAAATAATGCAAATTTATGAAAGGGACACTAAAGGCTGAAATTACACACGTCTATTTTGTACAGCACAGACAGGTAAATCCAGGTGACATACCAGGCTTTTGTAAATCTGCCTAAATGCAGCAATCACTGGATTTTGCTACTTCAAAAGGAGGTGTAATAAATAAAGAAAAAAAAAACTTTTTTTTTTGCAGTTTTTTTTTTTGTATAAATGGTGTTACATATAGGGATATTTCCACGTAAATAATATTTTAGGTAGATACAAATTCAGGATGATAAAGTTCTCCATAAACAACAGTTAAAGACTCTCTATCACAGTCAACTTCTATGGGAGTGTTCCAGACCACAGATACAAGTCTTCAATGCAACAAGATCATAACAAAAACGTCAGCCTAGAAACAAATGGGGCTCTTCAAGCCAAGAGATCTAACAGTCAATGATAGTAGGGGTGCAGCATCTAGAGCAGCGGTTCTCCACCTGTGGGTCGCACGACCATAACACAGGGGTCGCAGAACCACTGCTGAGCCAGCCCGCTCCGCAAGTCCCTGTTTATAGGGGTTGTTGCGTGATGACGTTGCAGCCAAACGTCATCACGTGACGCGCATACGTGATGACATTTAGCCGCAACGTCATCACGTACGCGCATATGTGATGACGTTTGGCCGCAATGTCATCAAGTGGCCGGGCACACCCCGGCGATGACGTCATCGCAGGGGTCGCGCCTCTGAAAAGGTTGAGAAGCGCTGATCTAGAGGACCTCTGTTTGGGCATGCCTACACTACAGCCTTCGACAATCTAATATTTATCCATACAGACATTGCTAGACTTATGTGAAGTAACAGAAGGAAGCACTTTAACAAACAACTGTCATACATTTTTAAAACAAGTTAATTTCTGATTAAAAAGTCAGGATGACTATTAATTTGGGGTTGATATATTAAAGAGGCAATTGGTATTTTCACAGCACTTGTTTGCACTTTACCAGTTTTATTCTTTCTCTTTTCACGTTCAGCCCGCAGTTCCTCCATAGCTTGAGATTTCTTGTCTAGCTTTTCATCCCTCTTAGACCGCCTCTCTTTATTATGTGAGGTTACCTTATTAAATATAAAAACAAGAGATTAAAAACATATTAGCAGAATGCTGACGTAAAACTGCGTCTGCTCAACTTGTCGAAATTCAACAGGAGGCAGGAAATGAAGAGAACTGCAGCAATGTGAAAAGCAGAAAAGATAACAATACCTCTCTTAGTATTGAGAGCAGGAGGAAGCGCTGGAGCCTAAAACCCCTATCTGTAATTATCCCCCCCCCCTCCCCTCTTAAGAATCATCCCCAGTCCTAACTAGCTTTAGTTCTCCTTTAAAACATTGGAGTCCAGTTACTTTAAAATAAGCATTATAGCCCAGGAAGCACTGGTAGCCTAAACTAGGGAAACAGCCTAAAATTTACAGAAGATTAACATGTTTTATAAACTAGGCTTTCACACTTACAGCCGGTGCAGCAAGGAGATATTGTTACAGTGATCATCAACTTTTCTGAACTGCTAATTAACTGACCAGAGACCATTGCCCCAGACTTTAAAATACCTGTAACTGGGACTCCATGATCTGTGTTTGCTTTTTCTTCTCCTGTTCCTCATCATGCTTCTTTTTCTTCTCTTTCTTCTCTTTTCTTTTTGCAGTTTTTAGTTTCTTTTTTATTTCGAACCTGTACAGGAGATAAAGTATAACTTTAGAGATACAGGCAAGCATGTTCTTGTAAAAATAGAGTGAGAAATCATCCATCTTTACGTCCTACCAAAATAATACCTATCCTGCTAGTAACATTTTTGCTCAGAGGCAAAGCCCTCTGACCTCTTATCTTGGTTCTTTAGGTTTGTTAACATTGTATCTCCCATTAGATTTTGTAATGAAGTCCTAGATGACTTGACAACATGGTTACTAATGTGGCAAAAATCTTTCTTCACCAGCAATTAACCAACTATTCTCTCTTTCTCTCTACCCTCTCTCCGAATGACAAGTACCCTCCTTTCCAGGGCTGATTCTTTTCAATCTTGAACCAGGGTGGATCACTAATACTCCTTGGCTCAGAGATAAGCTTCCCACTAAAGCAGGGGTCTCCAAATGCCGGTTCGCGGACCCCTCTGCACTGCACCGCCTGATGGCGACGCACACAAAGCGCGTCACCATCATGCGGCAGTCAGTGTGTGTTTGGCCCCGCCCACCCTCCCAGTGGTCCGTGAAACCTTTTCTGGATCGGGGAACCGGTCTCCGATCCAGAAAAGGTTGGGGACCGCTGCACTAAAAGACAGCTATAAATAGCCCCCACACCTAGGAATCTAAAATGTACCAGCTTCTTTTATTTACCTTCGTTTAAGCACTTCTCTCTTTTCTATTCGATTAAATAGCTCTTGTTCTCTCTCTTTTTCAGTCATCTGCTCTAGTCGAGCCCGGTCTTCTTCATCTCCCATGAAATCCTCCCCATAGCCATCACAGAATTCCTCATCTTCAGAAGAGGAGTCTGAATCAGAGCTGGACGATGAGCTATTGCTGTCAGAATCCGAAACTTCACCTATAAACAAGTGGCCAAGATTTAGAGACAGCTAAATATTTTATGGGTTTACACTCACATAAAAACTACTCTACAAGTTTACATTGCATTTAACAGTGCTAAAGGTCAGTACATCCAATACAAAGAAGGGAAAATACTCCTTATACTGTTAAATTGCATAATGCTACAGAACTATCTCCATCTTCAACATACTCTATACTTAAAATATATTTAATAAATATTAATGAATTCTTAAAGTGCACCTGTCACCTCAAAAGCAATAATCCTAATTTAAGTTGTATTAAAGAAATAAACATTTTTGTAATATACAAGTATTTTTTAAAAAATGTACCTTCAAGCAGCTTTACTCTCTGCCATCTCCCTGTCAGCCCCACACGAGTTGGGGTGGGCAGGACTTAATGATGATTGACATTATAGCTCCTTCAATCAGATCCCTTAAATCACAACCTAGCTGGGATCTGATTGGAGGAGCTGTAATGTCAATCATTAAGCCCTGCCCACCCCAACTCGCGTGGGGCTGACAGGGAGAAAAGCTGCTTAAAGGTACATTTTTTAAAATACTTATATATTACAAAAACGTTTATTACTTTAGTACATCAATTAGGATTAGTGTTTTTGAGGTGACAGGTGCACTTTATGTATTCAATGCCAATATCCTCCGCACTTTACAGAGATTGGTCACTTCAGTCCCTATGCAGCTTACAATCTAATTTCCCTCTGCAATTACACAGACAACTGGAGTAACAACGGGAAACCCAAAAAAGTACCGATGAGGTCCATGGTGGAATTGGACGACGAACCTAGTGCTACAAGGTAGTTTAATCAATGAGGAATGATCAGACTTATTTATTTGGCAATGGAACACCACACTGCTGGTTTCCATGTGAGGAAACTACTTATGATAACAGGATATTCTCATGTATCTACCCCTCTAACAGTAAATACCAATAGGATACTCATGATGCAGGGCTTAAAAGAAATTCGCTCAGTTGCATTGTATAACTAAACCGTTTATTCTGCAGTATCCATCACTACTTGTAAGTACCTAGCCCTGTGGGTTATTTTTATTTGCTAATAAAAAAAGAATATGAAATTCCTAACCCACAAAATGATAAATACGCAAAGAAAAAAAAAGTAGTGAATAAAAACTAATTCTAACCTTTAGTCAACTATTCAGACTTTCATGAATACGCCCCACAATGGGCAAATATAAAAAAGACACATTATGCCGTCTCTACCATAAAATCACCACTTTAGGCTAATTGATAAATATATTTGTAATCTAACATCCTGATGTGTTGTTAGCCTTCTATATTTCCTAAAGGAATTAGAATGAGCATTTCCAGAATACATTTTTCAATAAAAGTAATCAATTCATATTTGGAAAAGCAATCTCTTCATGCGCCAAAACCTTATATTTCATTTATGTCAGGTATAAACTTGCACTGGTGCTATAACCCATAGCAACAAATCAGTAATTTGTTCTGATCAGTTTACTGCAGTTGC
The DNA here is from genome assembly GCA_021901965.1 of Pipa carvalhoi. Taxonomy (NCBI): domain Eukaryota; kingdom Metazoa; phylum Chordata; class Amphibia; order Anura; family Pipidae; genus Pipa; species Pipa carvalhoi. Next base: position 3,254 of record JAKJJM010065651.1, on the reverse strand, counting down.
CCAATTTATTTGCTGTGGGTGTGTACCTATGTTTGAGAACAGACAACATGGCAAATTAATTTCAGTTCCTGAACAACATGTGGTGGCTCAGTGGTTAACACTGCTGCCTTGCAGCACTGGGTTCTGGGTTCAGTTCCACCCTGGACTTCATCTGCATGGAGTTTGTATGTTCTCCCTGCACCTGTGTGGGTTTCCTCCGGGCACTCCGGTTTCCTCCCACATTCCAAAAACATACATGTGTGTGTGACTAAAAGTAGATTGTAAGCTCTATGGGGCAGGGACAGAAGTGAATGATGAATCTCTGTAAAGCGCTGCGTAATATATCAGCGTGGTACAAATACAATACCAAAAACATAAAAGTTACATATATATATTTTCATTAAAAAGTTAAAGCTTTAGTGTTTTTTCTTTTTTAAATTCTCTTTCAGTAGTTTGCACTCAGTACCCCATAGTGAAGGTTTGGGACAACTACATGATTTATAATACATCCTCAATCAAGTCCAGAACTTTGCAACTTCGAACAAACTGTACAGGCAAGGCAGGCTGCGACTACTGGTCCCCATGGGGTCAGGGGAAATGGCACACTTTAGCTTCCCATGTGTATGTCTGCCATTGGTCTCAACCATCCACATATGGCCTCATCAAGGAGAATATGTTTGCAGTGACAGCAATTGCCTGTCGCCAAATGTTCTTTTGTAAAAAGGCCACTGCAGCATGCAACTAATGCAATTTTACTTCATTTCTCTAGATGAAATTTTAAAAACAATAATGTCAAATTAAATCCAACAAAACCCAGAAATACTTAAGTGTCAAGCAACTCCCTAGGGATGAATGAGTATGTGATAATCGGACTAACTAGTAGGGTTACACAAAAGCTGTACCATGTAAACAATGTAATAAACTTGCTTGCAGCAGCTGGACTGAGTGAGTTTGTCTGGCTAACTGCCAAATCTACATAATGTGAATAAGACTTAAATACCTCCGACATAAGGTTTCATTTAAATAACTTTTAAGGACCATAAAACAAATGAACCAAATGTAACATGAGTTTAGATCTGTTAGAATCGGAATTCAAACCCTTGCATACCTTGTATGCAGCATTCAGACATTATACGAGCGACAGCAAGTGGTTAAAAGTACATCCTATTGTCACCTACTATGTGTCCCTATGAAGAAACGTGGTACCTAGGGCACCAGTAAAGAGAACAAAAACGCCCCTATCGACCGTGACTTATTTTAGCACTACACCAAGAAACAGAATGACTGTTAGGCATGTGGCATAAAAAGGTTTCTTACTCCCAAACTATAACTTCACACCATTTCTGGAAAGTTGTATGGCTTTCAAAGCAAGACAGAATTCAGCAAATTCATCATGCCAGAAAGAATTGACTAAATAATTCTTCAGACCACATATTACAAAGATGCAATTAATAAATTATCGGTTACAATAACCATCACTTATACTACTCTGATCTAGGAGTTGTTCATAGAAAATACAGCCTTTTCACCTTAATTTTTTTTTTGTCTGTTTGCTTTGCTTTTAAAGAAAAAACAAAATCAGTGACTGGTTTGGTACTGATTATTAGACCTGTAAAATTAATTTCTACTGTAATGTAGAGGGGAAAAAAAAGCAGTTACACCTGCCAAACAGTCGGACTCTCAGTTGATGACAGGCAGCAAGAGGAATGGATAGCAGGGATATTTAGATATATATAGCTTTTGCAGTGCTTTTAACAGGCAGACAAGAAAGCAGAGTTTGCATCTTTCCGGTTGTGCCGAATATGCGTTCTGAAGGTCTCTGTCAGAAAAAATAAATAATGGGTGCCAAACAGATTTGGATATAACTATGGGAAAACTGATGCTCACAATCAAATATTACACAAGGACACTAGCAGTAACTACGTAATTTCTCTCACCTTCTTCAGGAGCAGAGCTTTCCCCAGAACTGTCTTTCCCAGAGCTTCCCGATGATGCTGCCCGGCTGGTCTGTTTCTTCATAGTTCCTTTCTTCTCCCCTCCTTTCCCAGGTTTAACCTTTTTCTTACTTTTTGAACCCTGTACCGTCCACTGAAAAAACAAGAGTACAACATGCTGTAAGGAGGGTGCAGAAGACACTAAAGCCCATATTCACACCCAACATCCATGGAGCAAAATGTAATAGATGTAAACATTCTGTGTGTTTTACTCTATGGTTAATATTTAAACTTTTCTAGATCTGAAAAAGGATAAAATAGGTGCACTTTCAAGCCACCAGTTTGTAGTTTATTACATACAACCAGAAAAGGAAAAGTCTATTCTCTGTACACACAAAGCAACCACACTGTTTAGAATTGTAAGGCTTGAGAAAGCAGGACAAGCAAACATTAATGTCACATGCTAGAGTCACAACCTCTATGATCCAAAACAACTTGCAATTCAAAGGCATTCACATGAGAAAGTTAATAAAAACATAGGAAACTGGTAGCAATAAGCCAGACACTTTGCTAACTTATACCCACAGCAGTAAACAGATCAAAGCTGACTTCTTGCAATGGTTACAACACTACTGTAATTTTAAATCCAAGTTTGTGAATTTTCTCAGCACCTCTCCATTACAGGGCTACAATTGTTCAAGGCCATCTGAAGCCATTACTAAAAAAAAAAAAATTGAAATGTTAAATATATTTTATATGCTGTGAACAAAGCAGATAACACACACCTCATCATCACTGTCAGAGGTTTCCGAGTCAGAAGTCGCTGCCGGTTTGCTTACTGGCTGCTCTCTCTCTTCAGAATCACTTCTCTTACGTTTGGCCAATGACAACAGCTCCTGCAATGCAAAAACATAGGGATATTTGACAACCATAATGTAGAGTAACAGTAATGATAACTGTCAGCCCAATTCAAAACTATGAATTAAAGGAGCACTAAAGGCTCCTAAAGATTGATCCTTAAATAGGAGTTAAAATACTTGCCAGTTGTGATCTTTTCTCCAGCACTGCCTCCTGCTCTCCGTAAAAGCCAGTGTTCTTTCTGTTCCCTGCAGCACTGCAATCCTCTTCAACATTACTGAGTAGAGCAAGTGCAGAAGCAGAATTCTGACATAATACATCTTCTGCACTTACTCCAATCAGTGATATTGAAGAGAAAGCAGGAAGTAAAGGCTGCATTGGAAGAAAAGAAGAAGATTGCCCTTACACAGAGAAGGAGGCAGTGCTGGAGGAAAAAAAAAAAAATCTGTAAATAATTAACCCCCCCCCCCCCCCCCCCCCCAC
>JAKJJM010065572.1:0-11726 GCA_021901965.1 Pipa carvalhoi | reverse complement strand
AGATGTGGGGGGCAGAGAGAGAAAAGGGTTTGAGACAAGAGAGGGCAGTCTTGGTGTGTGGCATGTAAAGCTGGTTACTTTGGGAGGAGCGCAGTTGACGTTGATGAACGTACAGGCATACGAGTGAGGAAATGTAGGGAGGGGCAGCAGAGTGAAGTGCTGTAAATGTCAAAAGGAGAACACTGTAAATGATTCATTTATCATTATTGTGCTGCTATAAAAATAAAATCAAAATCCGTATGTTATTGTACAGTTTTAAATAAATATATCTATTTTTTTTAGAGTGAGCAGAGTATATCAGAGAAACAGTCAACTCTAGTTAACAAAGCTTACAATACTCTTCTGTCTCCTTTGAGCCGAGGAATTTATTTGGTAAGAGTTATTTGATATTTAAGTTTCATTTAATGAGATGTTTTGATACTGTACTCCAATGTATGTTTTTTTTATATATTGCTTTTATCTTTTTTATGGTCTGTATATTTTCTTGCTATAGGGCACATAATTTATTGAGAACTTAATGTTCAGAAGTTCACTGTACAGATTTTCTAGCAAAAAACAAATGTGAAAGAACAGTCCTTTAACTGTGATTTTATGCTTTGCAATACTTGTTCACATATTAGGTCTAGTTTACACTGATTGTGACTGAGCAGCTCCAAAATCTTGTCAGTGATAGTTTGAGCTCACCAAAAGAAAAAACAGCTTACAGGTAAACACTCAGAGGAATTTATCAGGGGAAATAATTTGCTGAGGTCCAGTAACCCATAGAAACAAAGCAGCAGTTAGAATAATTAAAAAAAAATCTTCTGATTGGTTGCTTTGGTTTACTAGACCTCAGTAAACATTGCACCTGAATGAATTGTAAATAGGTGTAATGTTCATTCATTGTATTTAATAGCTGCAAGCTTCATCCCTCTGTTAGTATGCAACTTTACTACAAAACTGTTTGTTCAAATCTTTCTGTCTTATTACCAATGAATTGGACTGTATTTATTCATTTAGATTGTGCTGATATATTATGCAGCGCTTTACAGAGATTCATCATTCACTTCAGTCCCTGCCTTGTGGAGCTTACAATCTAATTTCCATATTCAGTCAAACACACAGACAATTAACCTATGTAGTATGTTTTTGGATTGTGGGAGGAAACTGGATTATCCAGAGGAAACCCATGCAAGTACTGGGAGAACATACAAACACCATGAAGTCCAGGGTGGAATTGAACCTAGAACCCAACACTGCAAGGCAGCAGTACTAAGCCACTGCACTGCGCAATGAATGTAGTGAAATACTTTTTTAAACAATCCTTTCAATGAAACTATTCCCTTTTCTTAAAAATATGACCCAGTTTTTACTTTGTAATACTTACCTATATCTTTATCTCTCTACCTGCTTTTAATATTCATTACATTTTTTTTTTTACTCTTATTTCACTGTTCACTTGCTTTACATTGTAATCATAGTGTGTAATTGAAAGTGACCGCTATGTGGCATACTGTTTTAATATAGCTGAAAACATCTTCGTGCCTACAATTAAAATGGTTGAAAATGACTAACAACTTTACCAACCATGTCCATTTAAAATAACATTCTGTTTGATCTAAACTTTTTTTTTATTTTGCCTTCAAAGCTGAGCCTCCATGACATAACTTTAATAGAAGGAGCAGACCCTGAAGTGGACATGCAGTTTTTGTTTGATATTCTGGAACTCAGTGAACAATTAAATGATGCTGATAGTAAAGCTGACATTGAAGAAATTGGAAGCACTGTGCAAGGTAAAGTCAGGATTCTCTTCTTTCTGTCGTTCTGTCTGTCTGAGTCAATAAAATTTATATAGTATTCATAAGTCTACATACCTCTGGCAAAATGTATAAGATGTGTAACATTTTTAAATAATACAAGTGCTCCTCCAAAACACATTTTATTCATTGAATTTATTGATATTAATCAGGTGAAGCTATTTCTCATGTACCTTTGACAATGGAGGATACCAGAGGTGGGGGAGCATAACTAGAGTTCTAGTAACTCTTAGTTAAAAAAAAGAAATAAAATTGAGGTCCTTTGCAGAGAATATCTTGACAACCATATTTTACAGGGATGCAATATTACGTTTATTTAAATGTGCACAATGGGCCTTACAAAAAACAAGATATGTTGTCCTGTTAAAAAAAGGATTTTGTGAACCAAAACAGAACATTGAGAAACCACAAAACTATGAATAAAAGAATATTCACCTTTAATGTGTTTGTAGCAGAAGAAAGTGAAGATTCTGGAATCACCATTTTAGTCTCTTGGGCCTCAACATAATTGAGCCACTGTGACTTAGGGGACATGCAGTTCATGCTAGCTAAGAATTTTTTTTTTTTTTAAATTAATTCCTTTATTGTTGTGGTTTAATGATGATGCTAGTCTATGAATGTACAGCTGATGAGTTACCCGCAGTGTGTCTTTCGTCAACTGGTGTGGAAACCAGTTAACACTTTATTATGCCCTATGTGCTGTCATGTGATGCATAATAGTTTAGTCTGAAATTTGTATATTTTAGTTTTATTAAAAATAATAGATTTTTTTTGTCCGATCACTCATTTCTTCTTGAAAAAGATGGGTATGTAAACCTAAGATTGCAGCTGTATCGTTTGCTTTGTATTTATCTGGATTTTTATAATAACCATACATTATTTTGTTGTTGTTTTTTTTTTTTTCTCTTTCATAGACCAGTTGGAATCGCTTATAGAAGCTGTGAGAAGTGCCTTTCAGAAAGGTATTAATGTTTGATTTTAATCCTCGGGATTCTTGGTTATATTTTTGTGTTCACATATAATGCAGTTTGCCCAAATACAGGTGTAGCATATTCTCACCTTCAGAAATATTGATACAAATGTAAATTCACTACATTTAGATACACAAAACTTCAAGGATTCTGAAATCTGCTTGCCACAGCATTTTCCCCCTTGTAAGCTTTTTTCCCCTTTTCATTTTGCAGATGATCTTTATGAAGCAAAAATACTGCTATCAAAGATGAAGTACTTCACAAATATACAAGACCAGGTTAAGAAAAAAAGAATACCTTAGCAATTAAGCTGTTTAGCTAGTGTTTCCTTTAAATTGTCACCGTGTAGCACTGCCAGTTCGATCAGTTTTCCACAAGGCGAAATCTCCACCAAACACAAATATGCATTATGTTTTAGATTATGGAAAGTGCATTGTGATAAATACAATCCAATACCAAAAAATAAAATAAAATGCCAGGCTTCAGCATTTAATTCAGTACAAAGGTATCATTTGTAAACATTCTGTCCTTAAATCAGATTATTTTTTAGAAATAGTTGCTGGTTCTAGTGTCCTGTGCAGAAAATGTTTTTTTTGTTTTGTTTTTGTTGTATGAAATTATTTAAGTCTCAATAAAATTGTGATGTTTTATCAAATTTAATGTAAATATTAAAATCCTTAAATAAATAACCTTGTGCACTAAATTAGCAAATGGATAAAAAAAATTTTTTTTTAATTCTTGTTTTGCCCTAGGATTAACATTGCAATACACTTCAATTATTATATTTTTAAAGAAAAACAATTTTCAATTTTATTTGTTAATTTAAAGTGGAATTCTAGTGATATAGAAAAACATGCTGAAAATAATACTAATCAGTAATTTAACATCAAAGATATAATTGTTTTTTACTAGGGCTCCATAGAAATGACTGCCATGTCAATAAAGTGGATTTTTTAAATTTTTTTATTGTGATGTTACTGATCCTTTAAGTGTTCAGTACTTTTATGGATGGAAAATATTGGGGGTCATTCCGGTAGCTCTGAATTTTCCATCCTGAATTCACTGATAGCGAACTCCCATTATAAAGTCGCGACCGCGACAATTCTTCCATTATAAAATCGCGACAATTCTTTAGTTGCAGTCGCGACTTTATAATGGGAGTTCGCTATCAGTGAATTCGGGACGGAAAATTTGGAGCTACCAGAATGACCCCCATTGTCTTTTTGCTTCTTAAGAGACACCTGTTTTACAGACTGATAAAGGATGTAACCTAAACAAATTGTCAGTTGATAGTAGATAAAGAAATATTGGGCAACTGGCTGAAACATACATCAACCACAAAAAGGATAAACAACACACAAAACAAAAATGATCATTGTACATTTCCCAGACCCCCTGTACCTTCAATATTCAGATTCAATGCAAGTGTATATATCGTAAACACAAGGATTTTTGTTGCAGATTTATCATCATAAAAATTCTAAGCCTAATCAATGCCAAGATACCCCATCAAAGTGACTGCTAACTATTACTGGTTTTCATTGTATGTATAATTTTATTTATAAAGCGCCACAGATATTCACAGTGCTGTACAATTCAGCAATACAAACATAAGACAGACATGGGAAAAGTGCATTACACATTACAAGCAGGTAGCTTACAAGCAAAAAAAAACACTTTGGGGGTCATTCCGGTAGGTCCGAATTTTCTGTCCCGAATTCACTTATAGCGAACTCCCATTATAAAGTTGCGACTGCGACAATTCTCCCATTATAAAATTGCAACTGCGACTAAAAAATTGTCGCAGTTGCAACTTTATAATGGGAGTTTGCAATAAGTGAATTCGGGACGGAAAATTCAGACCTACCGGAATGACCCCCTTTAAGTGCCAGGGTGCGATTGACACTAGAGGTTGGAGGTCCTTGCCCCGAAGAGCTTACAATCTAAGTGGTGGAGGACTACATACACAGACAGAAGGGTAATAAGATCTGCAACAGTATGCTGGGACACTGGTCTATAAATACATAAATAAATAAATCCATTACTCTCTAAGGGTTTTCTCTTCACTGGGAAGCATCTCCCTACAAATGAATTTGCATCAAAAATGCCTAACTACTCTTATCTGTAGCCCTTTATGTGGGGGAAAGACTAACCAATACATTCTTAGATGTAAGTGATAACTTTTTACAGAAAGTAAAAAGTAGCTGAGAGCAGTGCCAGAGTATACTTGTTGCCCAGGAAACTGTGAAAATCAAGTGACAGGGATACAGTGTGCACCTGTACTACCCACTTCTTACAATGGTATTAACTAAGAGTAAGTAAAAAAAAATGATAAAGGTGAGTGAATTAGGACAAAATAAAGGAGGATGACGCAAGTTACAAACAAATCCAAGCCAAAGATATACCGTCTGACTTAGGTTTAAGAGAGACCTGTTTTGCACCACATCTCATCTTTTTATGTATTTTCATGATTTAAAAAAATGGATTTGTCATTCAGTTATTGTGTCTGATGGAGCCTGCGTTAGAAGCTGTAGCAATAACCTGTGCCATAAAGCAAATCCTTAAGTTATTGACTAAGGCAGGGGTTCTCAACCTGTGGGTCAGGACCCCATTGGGAGTCGAATGACGATTTGCCAGGGGTCGCCTAAGACCATCGGAAATATAGGGATTGAATGGGGTCGCCCAATAATAATTAATGAATGGGGGTCACCAGATCACAGGGAATTGTACTAAAGGGGTCACGGCAATAAAAAGGTTGAGAACCACTGGAGTAAGGGAACACGGTGGAGCCTCACTTGCTTTATCTACTACTAACCAAGCGGTAAAAAAGCCACCAAAATAAGCAATTTGACTTGGTAAATATAATTAGAGAACTGAGGCTGTCGCAGTGTGGGTAATATTGGAGGTTTTTGTTGAAGATGACTTGGATGCCAGTTGATTGTCAAGAATGTAATCAAGTTGGTACACGCAGTAGGTTGAAGTATTTTATGTCTGTGCTAGGCCTTTTACAGAGATTTCCAGCATTTTTGCTGCATATGTAGGATCCATTTCCAGCAGTATTGAAATACAAACCCTGAGACTATGAGATCATATCCTTTGCGATGCATTTTTAACATAATTCTCCCAGTTCACATGCAAGTTGGTATTGAGTAATGGGATTGTGAGTGATTGAAGAACATCAAAGAAATAAAAGGTAGCTCACTTGCAATCAGTTTAAATAGACCGAATGCAAGCACCTATGGGTTATATGTAAAGGGACATCACAGTGTTTGAAAAACTATGTTAACACAACTTTACTCTAGCTACTTATCTAGTTTATAGACCTATATGCTCATAGATGGATAGAGAAACACTGGAATATATGAGCAGACCAATGCTGTGACCCCTAGTCACATATAACAAAATAGGAGGAGGTTTTAAGTCATGACCTTCTTAAAAAAAATCCTTTTAAAATGTACAGGACTCTAGTTGGTATCATTTATTTCAGCCAGGCTTCCAGACTCATCTGCAAAACAACTTTCTTCTTACAGTAAGGAAAGCACCTGATTATTTTAATGTATGGGTATAGGAAATGTAAGCTCTTTAACTATTTTAAACGTTTACTTAATTTTGAAAACAAAAATTTTAAAATCAGATACAAAACCAACCATTAGATTTCACAATTTGAGGTACCTGAATGAATAGAAGTCCTGGGGGTATAGGACAGGAATTATTTGCCATTGAAATGAATGTAAAATCTTTTTTTTACAATGTATGCTACAAGTTTTAGTGACTATACTGGCAACCAAAATGCTACAAAATACTGACATTTTACTTTCTTATGATAATAAGATATAATGCATGTGCAGTTGTTGATATATAAAAATATTGTTATGGTGGCATCCATACATGACATCACTTTACTTCAATATGTCTATTTTGATGAATTGGCTAGAATATGCCAGCACTGCTATTTGTCTGACAATGCACAGAAATTACTATAGCTCAATTTGCTCCATCCTGGTGACAATATGCTAACTAGTAAATATGCTTAGCGGACTTTATTATGCAGATGGTGAACCTGTGGGAAGTTTTACAAATTCATTTGGGGCTGAAAATTCTCTCTTTGGTGAATAGCCACCTTAATCTTTTGCTAAAGGAGTAGCTATTTTGAGCATATACTAGTATGCAACTCAGGAAATCATGCCTGCATTTTAAAATTTCTGGAAAACAACTTCCTCTAAACTCCTTGTGAACAATCCCCAACACAATCAGAGGAGACTAAGCGGCTGATTGACTAAAGAGTGAATTTACCTCGCTACATTTTAAGTCACATTTCCAAAATAGTTGCAAATTCACTTCTCATTATTGACTATGCGACAAATAGACCGGTCGAACAAGCGGACAATGACGTTCCTGTCAGATGCGTTGTGTGGAGTAGTCAGTCAGGTAGAAGTATGCGGAGCCCTGCGATCAGCCCCCCAATTCACCAGTCTGATGTGGCGAAGTCAATTGGGTGAATTTGGAGCAGTTCTAGGGCGAAATTTATGAAGCCCAAAAAGACTCGAGTCTTTTTGTGCTTAAACTCGCGAGATGATCTCAGAAGATCATCCCGCAGGGATTTCGCTTTCCTTTTTCTGGAATCGGGTCTTTTGATCGAAAGGTAGCCATCATTTCTATGGCTACTAAAACTTTCGTTCGAAACATCCATTCCGGAATATGGAGAGTGAAATTCCCGCGGGATGATCTCGCGAGATCATCTCCCGCGAGAATCTCGGAAAGACCAATAGCGGTTTTTCTGACTTTATTAAATTTTGCCCAAGGGTGAAATTTACAAACGTCGAAAATGTTTTTTTCGGCCATTTTCGCGGCAAAAAAACGGACAAAGAGTTCGAAAACCTAATTTTCAGGGCCACATTCCTGTATCTTCGAATGTGCCCTTTTGAATTAATTTCCGCAAAGTGCATGAGGGGCACCGCTGAAATTGTCGCAGGCGTGCGTCACGCACTTGAAGAAGAGGCGAACAGAGTTTTGTCTGCGGCTCACAGAAACTCTGCTTGCCTGTTCTTCAAGTGCATGAAGCGCGTCTGACAATTTCAGCGGCGCGCCTCATGCACTTCGCAGAAAAAAATTCGAAAGGGCACATTCGGAGATACAGAATGTGGTCCACAATGTTTTCGTGGACAAAAATAAACAGCCGTTTTCACTACAAAATACAGGCAAAAAAGTCGAAAAGATTGCTTTTGACTTTTTGTAAATTTTGCCCCTAGTCACATTCACTCCTTCAACACACTCCGTTGCTTAGTTAATAGTAGAAGTACCTGTGCATGCATACGCAAAGTGATGCAAAGTGCTCCGTAAGATCGCAACTATCGTAGTCACCCGATGTCATGTATTTGTCACATGGCAGAGTTTGATCAATAAGCGAACATGGGGAAGTGGCGAATAAATGCGGATCCAAAGCTTTACGCAACTGTCTGGCCTTTAGTCAATAAGGCCCTCATTGTTTTTCGATATTCAGACATCAGTCACATATTTGTTTTTCAAACCACATTGTTTACCCTAATAAATACTGCAATCACTGACTGAACAAGACTTGCAAGCTGTGCTTTACAAATTGTTTCCTTGACTACCCTACAACAAGCTGGGAATTGTAACTAACTTTATTGCTTAGCTGCCCAACCCACCTAACAGTTTATTGGATGAACAACTCTGCAAAAAAAATTTACTGGCATACTGTAATGTCAGTCAAAAAGCTTTGCCAGCATGCTAAGCTGCAGGCACATAGCTACACAGAAACACAGATTTTCTTCAGATTTCAAGCAGCCTTTTACTTCCTTTGACTTAGTATGCTCTGTATAAATAGAAAACATTATTTATAGTTCTTTTGTATCCGTAAACACAGAAAACAGTTTAAGGAAGCTGATATTAGAAGATCCTTTTATTATGGTATTAGGCAATAGGTTTCCCAAGGATATCAGTTCAATGCTGCCTTCAGTGGAAGAGGCTAAGGATGCAGAAGAGGAAGAGACCACCCAAACAAACCTAGGGGGGATATCTAGCAGACCACCAAGCAGACCACTTGCAAGCCTGAGCCGAGGAGGCGTAGAGAACAAAGTAAGCAATTTTAATGTAGTTTTTCCCTTTTCTGACTCTGTACTGTACATGCATGTGAACAAATTAATAGCCATTTGTTGTTTACTGGTGCATTTGTTTGATTTTTAATTAATAGCTGCAGTGTTAGCAACTTTCAGAAACCCAGTGGATTTAATGCATACATATGCATGAGGCAATGTTATTTATTTGGTCACAGGATGGATAGAAGACCCAGATAAACCCCTATTTGTGTCATTGCCTTGTGGGAAAATTCTGTGTCAATTATAATCCTAAAAACATGAATTACTGAAATGCCAATAGATACTATAATGCAGTATCTTAAATGAGTAAAGCTGAGGCAGCTACAATATGCAGTGATAACTTGGTACTGTTGTCATTACTTTACACTAACTGGTGCAATGCCAGAGTTTAGAGTATTAATTGGTAATCTATGTTACAACTCACAATATCAGAAAAAACAAAATTATGAATGCAAAGTGTGTAGACAATGCACAGTAGCCAAGCTATAGACATGACCACATTTGACAAATTATCTGTTCAAAATGCCCAGTACCACAATGTTACAATAAAACAATACAACAGTATCCCAGCCATCAATTCCAACTGCCGAGTAGCCAGACTATAAATGCAAATTGCACAGTACCTTAGTATTACAATGTCCAGTAGCTCAGTAGCCACTGAGCTTCCCACTACCACCCATTCCTTACCAGTGTGGCCTTGGATTGATTTTTGTGGCAGATTTATTAGTAGATTTAGACTGTAAGCTCTACAGGGCAGGGACCTCCAACCTCATGTGTCATCCACAACCTACTACTTATGTGAACTATCCTTGTGATATTATACTTGTATTGTTTTTTGCACTTTTCACTTGTCTGTATTGTTCTTGTGTTGTTAAATTGTACAGCGCTGCGTAAATTTGTGGCGCTTTATAAATAAAATTATACATACATTTATGAATGTAATTCGCTGTCCTTTGGTGCTTGCAATCAAATTGGGCTATTGAAAATCTAAAGACAGATTCTGAAAATAATGTTCATCCAGCAGACATGTAACTACATTACAATAAACAATGCAATACAATCATATCATTAGTAGGAGTAGGGTATATTATTTCTATATTGTAGAAGTAAGGTAATCCTGAGGTGAGTACAGTATGACAGTATGGTGCAGTATGACTTTAATAAATGGTGTGCACAAAAGATAAGAAATTACTCACATCTCCAATGTAAGCAAAAAGCGAAAAAGTGAACTGCTGAATAAAAAGATACTTTCGACAAGATTCCGAATCTTGTCCACTTTTGTCCATCTGTAAGAGCATGTTCTCCACCATTTGTTTTCAGTGTATGTGGCATCATACCACCATTGTTTGATTATTGTTGATTTCTTTCATCCATCACGTGGTCAGGTGTAATTTGCACATCATTCCTTACTAACATACTACACCATGATGGTTTTCTTTTTTTTGTACTTTCACGTTTTTTCAGCATTTTCTGTGAACTTGTTCCGAGTGATATTCTGTGCCTTGATTTCAATATATCAGTGAAAAGCACCTTCACTGCAATTTTAATAAAAGCCTGTACATACACTGCAGTAGTAAACCTTAGGTATTCAACGTGCATAGTTCATAATCATATAAAGGGATTGTTGCAAATGCAATTAGCCTCACCACTGTAGACTTTCAGAAGGAATGAGTTACATTCTAGGACCATATACCATGTGAGGATAACAGATATGTCATTATTTTCTCATGAAACCTTTGTAATGTTCCTGTTTTCACAGATTGTACCCCGATCAGCTAAACTAAGAGTGGAACAGGCAAGTGACAAAGATCAAAATGAAACTGAATTTCACAAATTAGAAGAAACTAAAGGGAAGGATCCAAATAACAAAACTGAAAAAAATGTTGCAGCAAAAGAAGATGAATGGGACACTGATTTAGAAGAAGAAGGTTAGTCAGTTTTGTCTGTCTGAATGTCATTTATCACTTTTGCATTTTTTTACATTTTACATTAAAGGGGCAGTGATCCACTTATGTAACATATTTTTATAAGAGATATAACTTCATCTCCAATATATAACAGTCTATTCAGGCTTAAGGTAGTATACAGTGCTTTCTCCATCTTTAGCCTAATTGCTATTCTTTTAATCTTTTATAGTGTCTCAGTTACTAAAAATAAGTTCAAAGAAAAGTTCAGCTAGCACAACAACTAATAAAGTAATCAGAGCATATATAAAGGGAGGGAAGGGTTTATGATATCTACTGTAGATATAGAGGGCCACATTCCGGTATGAGCGAATGTGCCCATACGAATTCATTTTTGCGAACCGCATGAGGTGCTCCGCTGAAATTGTCACAGATGAGCCTCAATATGAGCAGAGTTTTGTCTGCTGCTGCTGGTCGCCTGTTCTTCAAGCGCATGAAGCGCGTCCATGACAATTTCAGCGGCGCACCTCATGCACTTCGCAAAAATGAATTCATATGGGCACATTCGCGCATACCGGAATGTGGCCCAGAAAGAGAATCAGAGAAACATCGTAATGTTTTTGCTCTGGTGATGATAATATATTCAAATCTATGATGATTTTCCAAATTCAATCCAAGAGCAATTACCACTAGGGGCCTTGTTAATAAAAGTCCAAACAGTCGAGCGACTGTAAACTCAAATTACAAAGAAAATATAGCACCAAGTGTTAACATGAACTAGCATACTGTCATATAGAAAGGGATGTAATATTCAGCTGGTGCAGTTAAAGCCCTTCAATAGGTCCAATGTAACTGTAGTAAAATTTGCATTCACAACACTATGGGCCAGATTCCCCATGGTCCGAACACTCGCAGAAATGCCTCTGCGAAGGCATTTCC
>JAKJJM010065544.1:0-10145 GCA_021901965.1 Pipa carvalhoi | reverse complement strand
TATTACTGTGTCCTACAGGTTATTATATTACTATTACTGTGTCCTACAGGTTATTATATTACTATTACTGTGTCCTACAGGTTATTATATTACTATTACTGTGTTACTATCTCACAATCCATCTGCATTTATTCATTACACCATAAACATCTTTGTGAGATTAAATCACATACATAACTTTATCCAATAAACGTTTTGCAGCTGTTTTTCTATGCAGCTGTATCAAAGATTTGTGTAAGTAAAACCATAATCATGTTTTACTATTGCCTTAAAGGCACAAATTTCCCATCCTGAGTGCTTCAGCATGGATCTGTAAAAGCCACTTACTCAGCAATGTGCCACTAAATCAGCACTTTTGAGGAAAGCTTCACAGCCATTCAGAA
Organism: Pipa carvalhoi; assembly: GCA_021901965.1. Lineage (NCBI taxonomy): Eukaryota > Metazoa > Chordata > Amphibia > Anura > Pipidae > Pipa > Pipa carvalhoi. The sequence goes on along the minus strand of JAKJJM010065544.1, from coordinate 9,762 downwards.
TGACTGTATTGGGACATATAAAACACTGTTATGCTTCTCCTTTTAATTGGTCTTTCCTACCTGGTTATACACAAATTCCATGTTAATGTAGGTTATTTATGAAGCTGGTCCATTTATTAAGCATTTATATACTTTACTACAGATTACAACTTCTGATAAACTGCTGGCCTGTTAAAAATATATCACTGTTTACTAGAGGAGATATTTACAAAATGAAAATAAAAAAAAAGTCAGTGTTGGATTTTTTCCATTTATTAGACTATCCATGCAGATGTCTTAATTCTTAACTCGGAATTGTGTCTCTGTGCCGGAATGCAATTATTTTCCACAGCTTTGACCACGCGTGTGAAAAAGAATGACGGCTCATTGAGAATTCACCCTACCTACTAGGGCTGTGAGGTGGAGTGAAATATAGCTCTCTTGTAAATGTCTAAATTGGAGATGGATGAATGAATAAGGTGGACCATAAATTGTATGAAATTCAAATGTACTTTACAGTCTTTAGGCAGGGTCCTGCTGTTTTCAGTCCTTCCAGTGTCCACAATCCAATCCAGTCACCTGGAACACCAAGGTAGGGGTGACCCTTGCCAGTTAAGCCTTGTGGGTATGGACACAGAAGAAGATAGGTGCCAGATTTCCTGTTATCAACTCAATTTAGTAACCTTTATAGAGCTGGATTATGTCCAAGAACTAGTAGGGACCCAGCAAAAGTCTCTTGCCATGAAAGAATATTTTAGGCTTGCAATTGGAGTAGACTGGGGTCTTAACCACGTATCTCCTTAGGTTCCCCAGCATCTTTATCTATCTTTGCTTGCATACATTATAACGAACATCCAGAGCGGTCCATGAAAGGAAGTCAATATCCAGCCAGTTGCTATTTCACCAGCAAGGTCTATCCAGCTTGTTGTTCTCACTTCCATCTGAAGTATATAATAGGAAAGTTGTAGCTTTTTAGCAGCCTGGAAAGCTGCATTGGTGGTGGCTGCTTCATTGCTTCTCAGCTCACTCTGTCTCCCTCTACTTCTGACTTGCTCTGTGACCCCTATTGCCTTCATCTGTACCTGCTGTACCTCCCTCTCCTTCTGTGTATCACTCTATTTCTGTGCACCCTCCTGCCATTCTCTTTTATTGTACTCCCACTCTCCTTGTGCTCTATCCCACCTTCTGTGCTTCCATCTTTGCTTTGTTTTTGCTCTACTTCTTTTTCTATCTTAGTATCCTCCCGTACCTTCCTTCCTTTCTTTCTTCCTTCCTATTCATCTTCCTCTCTCTGACTACATTATTTGGTGCATTTTTTTTATCTCCTTCCTTCCTTTCTTCCATTTCTTCCTCTCACTCTATCTCCTTCCTGGCTCTCTTTTCCTCTCTTCCTCCATCTACCTCCTTTCTTATATCTGTCTTACTCCTTCTTTTCTTTCTTAATTCTTCATCTCCTTCATTTTACCCCAGTTGGTGTCATCCCTCTTTCCCTTTTGTCACTGCATTTGGGACGTATTGCATTGTATACCTAGGGATGAGATTACTGGGTATATATCTGCAGGAACTTTCTCTCCATAGGGCATGTTTCAGAGCTTTTCATATTGTACCTCTGGACCAGAGAAATAGTTCTGCCACATCTGGAGGACAGTATAGTGCAGTTTCTCTGTATCTGATGATGTCATGGAATCATCAACTTTATTTATGGCTTTGTGTGTTTGATGTCACATTTTGCTGTGTTTGGTGTCTCTAGGCAAATTAACTGGATCTGCTGAGAAATTCCTGATTTATTTGGTTAGTTGTAGACATGTGAGCAAATGAACTGTGCTTAGTGGGCAATGCCTAAGGTCGTTGTTTAGCAGAAACTTTGTGCTTTAAAGGTGTAATATAAATGATTATCTATTAATCTTGCTTAACAGCATTGTCTACTTTGAATTGTGTGATATTGTTGGCTGATGTTTTGTCAAAGTGCAATTCAATAAAGCTACAGAGCAATGTGTAGTTTACCGTAGTTGTGAAGCTACTGGTCAATAAGCAAAATAACTACTGACCAATTGTTAAGATAATTGGTTAGTAGCAGACTTGTGTTGTAAAAATTATGTAGTTCAAAAGCATGGCTTAAAATGTTTCCAAAACACACATTGCCCATTGCCTTATTCTAAACCCGTAGCATTTTTCCTTTTCACATGATACCACTGGTAACCTCCTCCCATGCTAACACAGAAGCAGAACTCAACTAAACAGCAGAGAAGCAGGATTCATAGAAGTTAATACCTAAGTTCCATTCACATTTACGAAACTATCTATCAATCCATAAAAATATATGCAAACATGAATAAGTTAATTAGAATGGAAATACCATCCAAGACCTTTATCATATTGTACATTACCTTGATAAAGGTTTCACTGGAGATTGCTGGTATTTCCATTTCAATAAATGTATTTATGTTTTTAAATATTTATATTGATGCCGCTGATCACTTTTTGCTTATTTAACTTCCCATGCACATTTTTAATGGGCATCTGAATGCTAACCCTGTTGTGTATATAAATATATATTCTATATTTAATTTACCCTGTGAGAGATGTTTTTTTTAAATCTATATGTACAGTAAAGCTTTAATATTTCATCCATGAAAGTACAAATCGGAAAAATCCACTGTTTTGTAACAGGAGTGCCCCAATGGAACTGTAGGTGAAAGGATTGGTCAGAGATACAAATCTGCTGATGATTCTGGCTGACTGAATGGCAATGCCCTACTTATTGACCTTCCATTTTCCAAACTATCTCTACCACAATTAATCCTAAATACAGCAGCTAAGCTCATTTCCCTCATTAATCATTTTACTAATGCTGTAAGCCTTTGCCAGTCCTGCACTCGCTCTCCATCTTCTGCATAATTCACTTGAAATCTGTGACACAAGCTGATTCAGCCATCACTAATGAAGCTCCTCTCTTTTTATATAAATATCACCCCGTCAATGACCTTCGCTTGCCCTGCCCCCTTATTTCCACTTCACATGCCAGCCTTTCTGAGATTTCAATTATGTACCTCCTCTGGAATTACTCACCTCACTCAATTAGAATCTCCTCTAGACCTTCAAACGCAACTTGAAAACATGGCTCTTTAAGTTAGCCTACTTTACGAGCAATATCAGACAATTTGTGTGCCATGATAACTGCAGATAAAGACAGAATCCAATTGATTTCAGTGGCAACCAATTCAAAAGTGCTTTCTGACTTTATTTGGAAAGACTGAAGATGGTTTGCACATGGTCACAAACAATCAATGGAATGTACTTTGTTAGCATTTTTTGGTGTTTTAACATCAGCTGTTACCACCAACATCAAAATGTCTTCTCCTAAACCCCACCTTCCTAACTTTTCCCACATTTTCTTATCTATTATCTGTCTATAAATCAACTGTTCTTTTTCTTAATAGCACATCTACCCCTGAAATACATTACTACTACGGTAGCTATATGGCTATTCCATCAGACAATTAAGCAGTTCATACCTTTGAAGAAGATGTATAGTGGAAAACACAAACCATTCTATAATATATTGTTATTATAGTTATCTTGTTTTCTCTCTGCTCTTTCCTAACCATTGTTATGTATGTATATTTTATTTATAACGCACCACTAGGTTATACAATCCAACAATACAGTTATAAAACAGACAAGGGAAAAGTGCTTAATAAAGAACAAGTGAAGTAAATTACAGGCATATAATCAAGAAAATACATCACTCTAAGTGCCAGGCCATGACTGAAACAAGAGGATGGAGGTCTCTGCCCCATAGAGCTTACAGTCTAAATAGGAGGAAGATTTACAAAACCGATAGGAGGGTAACAAGTGCAGTAGTATAAAGTGTCAGTTCATTAGGTGTCAGTTAAATAAGAAAATAAATAAAAGTATAAAAATTTTAATAAATAGTTGCTTAAAGATAAAATATGGACATGAAAACCAGTGCTAGTGCTCCAAGACATAAGATTTCAATTTAGTTTTGAAGATATTGATGGATTGTTCTTGGTGGAGGTAGAGGGGTATAGAATTCCAAAGATAAGGGCAGCAAGTGAGAAGGGTTTAAAATGAGCATGGGTGGTCTTAGTGTGGGGTTCCTGAAGAAGGTTGCCTTGTGAAGAGCGGAGTTGATGGCTAGGCCTATATGTTACTATTAACTATTCAGAGCAGAAGTTTAGTAACATCTAAGGCTAAATTACTTTCATTTTTTGTAACTTAGGGACATAGAATACACTTAGCATTAAATGTTTTGATCCACCTCTTCCTTCCTGTTTGTTGATACAGTTTTTATAATGTTGATAATTTTTTAGATCTTTTCCTGTTTTTCACCTGAAAATCTAGCAAAAACAGGCTTTTCACCCCCGTTATTCATCCATTTTCAGACAGTTTTTGCCCAGTCGAAAAATGGGTGAAAATGGGGGTGAAGAGGTCAAAAAACATAATTTTTGACCTTTTCACCCTATTTTCAGGCGAAAAACAGGAGTAAAGGTTGAAAAAAGACTATTTTTGACTTTAGTAAATTTTGCCCTTATAGTCAGTCAGATTCCTCTAACATCATGGACCCTCAGTAATAATTTTCTTCTGACTTGGAGAGCTCCATCTTAGCATTATTCACTAATACTTTGAGGATAGCGTACCAGCTCAGATTAAAGTTAGGGGCTGATTACTATACAGCAACTGAACTTATACGGCTTAATTGTTCAACTGGACTAATATGGCTTAAACTATTTTTGTATACGGCATCAGCTCAGACATTTCCCTGCTGCAGATGGGGAATGCACATGACAGACAAAACAAATTGAATGCTGCCATATCAACCTTGCAGGAAAAACCACCGGGAAATGGAAACTTGCTCCCTATCAAAAAATGTTTGATTTTTTTTATTCGTTTCAGTAATGGATTAAAAGGGTTTTCCCTGGAAATGCATTTGTTTTGCTTCCTGTATGTGGAAATGAACTGCTACACAGTAGTAAGCCTGGCACCCATAAAGAGTAAGGTGCGCAATAAAGTAAGGTTTTTGAGATTGTTGACTGACAGAAGAAGCTCAGTATAACATTTTCAGCAGAAATATTGCTGAACACGTTCAGACGACTAGTTCTAAAGAAGCAGTAAGGAGGGAATCATTTATTTAAACGTTGTTTTAGATTACTAAAGGTTATAGTGTCCCAATGTCTTTAGATTGTAAGCTTTAATAGAGATGGCCTTTCGGCTTTTCCCTGTACTATCAGATGTTATTTGTTTATAATATTGAGTTTTTATTTTCTAACCAGAAAGCCAGCAGCTATTATATGAAAGGCAAAGCTAGATTTTTTTCTATCTTTCTGTGTTACTCACTGGAGGCAGTACTTTTCATTAAGATTAAATTGCATTGCTACTGTTTTCTGTGTTACCATTTCATTGTCATTCTTCATCCCAATAACCTTCTTTTTTTCAAACAAAATGTGTTAGAGCAGGTGCGGCAATTAGTACGTAGGTGAGTTATTGTCTGTGTTTATTAAATTCATAAAGCAATATTACTTTTTAGTAACCGCATGCCAATGTTTAGTTACTGAGCAGGCTTATAGGCTAAACGGAAAGGTGAAATAGAATCTGCAGTGTAGACATAAGTCACAAAGCTGCAGAGTTATAATCCGCTTACATTTGTTCTTATTACTTGCATGAAGTAATAGACTGGTAAATGACTCCACTTGGTCTATTTATGACCATGTACAGTGAAAAGGATGAAGCGAGTTCATACTTCATCAGGATGAGCTAGAAAGAAGAAAAATGCCAAAGTTCCACAATATTAAACATCTAGCAAGGGGTATCTGGTGGAAACATGACCCAATAGGTGTACAGTCCAAGGGGGTTATTCATCAAAGTCCGAAAGGTCACATAAATGCCCGAATTCGCGTCCAACTCTGCTTATATAACAAACTCTGCAATGTAATGAATTTGCGACTAATTCGGACGCTTACAACAGATGCGGACTTACGGGGCACTTCACATCACTCTGCGTGCGCGTGCACAGGTAATTCAACTATTCAGCATGCAAGGGAGTGTGTTGAAGGGTCGAATGCAACTAGGAGAATTGCTCTGAATTTACCTGTATGACTTCGCAAGAAGACATCCGCTGCATCATTAATAAGGAGAAGTGAATTTGCGTCTTCTTGATCGTAGTGACGCTAACAGATACAAAAATCACTACACTAAGCAAATTCACACTAAGTGACCCCTTAAGAATCAAGAACAATCTTAAAGTGCACCTGTCAGCTTGAAACAACATTGTCGACACTGACGGCTTGTCGGATAGAAAGGCTATAGGAGGAGACGCCTCCTACCAGCCTTCCTCCAGCAATATGCACAAGCATATCTGACATGCCTTAGGGGGCGTGTCAGAGTGGTTGACTGGCAGGTTGGCCACAAGATGGCGGCTCCCACAGCTTCAAATCGGGACAAGCTGACAGGTGCACTTTAAAGCCAGCTGGGAAAGTATAGGATGTCTAAAAGAACTATAGGTATAGTAGATTGCACTGACTCAACAGGAGTTTAGTGTAGTCTTTGGAGAGTCTGATGGGCATTTAGGTCTCAGATAGTGCTAATTAGCATCTAAGCTAAGGCTTTCATCGAAGACCCACTTTCCGACAAAATTAATCTGTTTGGATCCACCCAGGTGTTGTTCCTGTAGCCTATCCCAATTTTTAGGCTGTCTGAATATCTGTGTTCATCTTTTGGTTCTTAAAGTATTACATTTTACAATAAAAGTAACATTACATTAATACTGCCGAACAGTATTGTCTTCTCAACCTATTTTGGTGCTGTTGAAGGTTCTTATATTTTTCTACAGAAAAAAAAATCTCCTATAAAAATGAAGCTATTTTACTAGTACCCCCACTTTAAATTTGTTAGTGTTTTAGAGGTGTAAATAGTAAAACTGTTCAGTAGATGTTTAAAGCATGTAGAACAACTATTATAAACGTATGTAGAAATGCTATGCCAGTTTAGTGTCTATTTGCTTCTTTATTCTTCAGCCACATTTCTGTATTGATTTGACCTTTACATATCCTAAATTATTAGAATATCCAGGACTTAATGAGGCAGTGGGTAAATAGTTTTGACTTAATATTTACACCACATTTTTGTCTAGAGTATGTTTGATTTTGTAATGAAAAAACATACATTCATATATCATTTATGCATAAATATTTGTATTATTATTTTTTGCAGGTCAAGAAAATTTTATATTTAAATGTCCCATGAATCATGTGGCTTGCACAGGAACCAAAATTTGCATTCATTTTTTACAACTTTGCAACGGAGTGTACGACTGCACAGACGGCTATGATGAAGGTGTTCATTGTCGAGGTAAGTCTTTAACTTATCTAGATATCAAAGTTTCCTTGACAGTACCTGAGATTTTGGTGAGCCAAAATAGTTTACTGTTCTGTGTTTAAAGTGTTGAATAATCATCATAACTGTCTTTTAACCCATCTTTCAAAACAAATATATGTATGCCAAGATAGGCATACAAAGCTCTATGCACAATACCCATATGGCATTCTGAATATTTACAGGTGACATTAATACCCTTTAATGTAAATAATTATTTATATAATCTAAAAAATGTTAATGATTTTCAGTTTGGTAAATCAAATCCCTTACCAGGCAGAGAACAATAACAGATTGAGCCAAATCACGCAATGCATTAATTCATTTGTGCATTTATTAAATAACAACACAGAATATCATTTTCAGATTCCTTGGCTTACAAAGTATGGTTTGAAGTTGAAGGGCAGGAGTGATAAACATTCCTTGAATTACAATATTTATGACAGGTCAATCACTTATAGGTTGTACTGGATCATTAGCTATGAAAGCAGATTATGCAAGCAGTTTAAAGACTAACACAGCTCATTTTAGCTTGTCAAGTAGAATACCATCTCTCTTTATATATATGTGTGTGTGTGTGTGTATCTTTATTTCTGTCTTAAATATCGGCTGTTGTTCATAAATCTTCTCATTTGTTTAAAACAACACAACATAGTACCGACGATTAAATAGCAAACTATGGACTAATCTCTTAAAATAAACTTCATTGCGGAATGAAGTAATACATATTTAAAAAAAAAAAAAACATATTTATTGTAAATGGGATTTATAATTTCTCAGCAAAACTTCTGGCAGTCATCCGCATGCCCAATAATTTGATTTTTATACCCTTTCATCTAGCCAAACCGATGTAGCTATCTTTATTTACTTATTAACATCACATTGATTGAATGGTTCTAAAGAAAACCGTTTTTTTTCTTTTGTTTATTTGCCCAGAAAGATATGCATACTGATAACAGGTTGCCTTGTCTATTGGGCTATTTATAACAATTTTCATTGTTTCATTATTATCCGCTCTCCCTCGTTGAATGAAATAAAAAATTTAAAAAACTCTCTTTAACTGGGTTGTTATGAGTTGATACTTTAAAAAATCAGTTTTAGATAAGTGGAGCTTATTTAGATGGGTGGAGTGTGTGAACATCAGCATGCTTCTAGTAGACCATGTTTGGAGGGAATTCTCTAGTTCCAGTAGCCAAAAAACTTTTCAGAACTTTTCCAGAAATCTGTGCATGATTGTATAATGTACACAAATGGACACTGAGAAGAAAATCTATATCTTATCTCAGCCATAAAGCATGACATGAGTTCTTTGTTGTATGGAAGGAGCAGGAAAAGCACCCTCTTTGCAAGCACAGCCATACTAAAGTATAACTTTATTTTAGAATTTAAAGTAAATCCATTTTTTAAATCCCTCCTATTCTTCGGTGAGCCGTATACACTATTTTAAAGCACGAACAATAACTTTTGTTTCTGGTGAAAATATCCCTAAGATAATAATAAATCTGCAAAAAACAGAAACAGCATGTCTCCCAAAACTTTGTGGATTCCATTTGCTCATCTTCCTTCTATAGGGTAACAGAGATCTAAGCATCATTGTTGCTCTGACTTCTTTCGAGATATTCTGTATAGTTACATTAAATGTAGAGGCTTAAATGACAGTAGGGTTCCCTGTCGATTCATTTTGTTCTCACCTTAGCTGTTATCAGCATGGACTATGAAATGAGAAATGCATTTTTCTCACCTGCAGATATTTACTATAATTATATAGATTACTTGCTGGTAGGACGGAGTAATAAAGATCTCTTGGCAATGCATGGGAAAAAAATTTGTGAGTTGAATTCCAACCCCCACCCTTTTTTCCTTTTTAAATAGTTAACAAGATCATACAATATAACATCTCCATTTAGCAGCCCATTAAATGCAGGACTATCAGCAATGTATTGAGAGCCAAAACTAATCTGGCCATATGCTAAGCGATAAATTGCTGCCAAACCGTAGCTGTTGCAAACTAAAGTGTCTATGTATCATCTTGTGCCTTTTTTTTTTTTTCTGCTTATATTTTACAGACAGACTTTGTCAGTTTGGAAACTACAGTAAAGTTATTATGGAGTCTGAAATACTGAAGCACTATATTTCAGAAAGTAATAACTGTATTATGCATCAATGCAAAGCTATTCAAAATGGCAATCACTTGAAATATAGAACATTAGACAGCGCAATAAAGAATATCTTGGAGCTATTTACACTTTTTATTTTCTTTAAATCATTTATGTTTGTACTATTTATATTACTGTGCATTAATTATTCATAAGAAAACTCAGCAGCGTTATGCAACATTTGTGCTCAGATGAGCTTAATAAAAAGTAGTCTGAAACAGTAAAAAAAAAAAAA
>JAKJJM010065513.1:0-10355 GCA_021901965.1 Pipa carvalhoi | reverse complement strand
GGATTTGGCTGCCGCTGACGTCATCCGTGACGTCAGCGGCTCCTGATTGGCTATTGCCGACCAGGAAGCGCTGGGGAGAGAGGAGTCTCCCCAGCGGCTGCTGTGTTCAGCAGCTTAATGTAACGAGCGGCGCTCGTTATATTTAAAAGAAGAAAGGGGCCAATCGAAATTTTCGAGTTTATTCGAAATTTTGAGTTAAAAACTCGAAATTTCGAATGAAAAACTCGAAATTAGTAAATCAAAAATGTCATTTTCGAAATATTTCAATCGAAAATGGCATTTTCGATTTTAATAAATCTCGTCCTAAGAGTAGTGCAAAGCAAATTTGGAGACAAAGAGGAAAGACACAAGGAAATCATAGGCAGTGAAGAGAGGAATGAAGAGACAAGATTAGTGTGCATAAATCTCTTGTTTCCTGCTGGGCCTCTGCACTCCATTCTAGCACTGTGTACTTGTGCACTGTTTCTGCTTTGAATGTATTTAAGCAAGCCTGCTAAAATGAGGTATTGTGTTTCTGTGAGGCGCTGAAGCATTGTAACTGAAGCAAAATTTTAAGTTTGTGCAGGTAATAACAAACAAACAGCTGGAAGCAAAGAAGGAGAGGAAGCAAAGAATTATGCATTTTCATATTACTTTTTTGCTGCTTGTGACTAAAATTTACTGACCATTTTTCTTTCTTTCCCTTATCTTTGCTGTAGGTAACCTGGTTATGGTTGTATTATAATTTCGATTATGCTTATTTAGAGAAACTGTAAGAAATTATTTTTTTGTTTCCTTTCATAATACAACAAGCAAATAGTAAAGCAAAACAAAAAGTGATTTATCTGTTTATTTGTTTGTTTTAATTACACCGGACAAAAGGACAGTTTTTACAAGGTTCTATTTATCAGTTGCTCTGGGATTCAGTTTAATTGTCTCTTTAATCTGCATAATGTATACTAAAGGGGCCATATTTGTAAAAGCTATACTTGTGTGCCCTGTATGCTTTAATGAGGCTGTGATAAATGTCAGTGAATCCAAAATAAACTATCTAAGTTTGAAGCAGGCAGCACTAGTGGGGAATGCAGTTATAGATAGGGTAGCATTGGCAGGGGTCAGTGAAGAAGGGGAAGGAGAATGAGAAGAGGAGGCCTAAAAGTAAGGTAGATTTGTGAGGGTTAAAAGTGAAAGTAGGGGTGAAAAGTAAGGGAAGCCATATGTGAATTACCCCACCCCAAACGATTTCTTCTTTTGTGTAAAAAGGGATAGCTGGGATGAGTGATCAGTAGGACCATGGTGGGCAATAAAGAATAATTTAAAGGAATTTGGAATTAAACTTCAAGCAAAGTCATTCAAAGTAAAATGATGAAAATATTACCAATGCTATATGTTAGTATAGGAAGGCATAAGGAAAGGGAGGTTAATTCATAACTAAGATTATGGTGTAAAAAGAAAGGAAAGAAATTGTTCTACCTTTGCTATTGGCTAAAACACTACTCTAAGGATGCGCTGCACCTTAATGAGGATGGAGCAATAGTGCTTGGGATTAAGATGTCTAGAAGGCTGTAGGAGATTTTAAATTAAAGTGAGTAAAGATATGAGCCTGTGACAAGTGGCATGAAGATGTGAGCGAGATAGTAAAATATGGGATACAGTATACAGAGGGACACACAGAACATAGCAAGACTTAAAAGCACTGTTCAAAAAACAATTAACAATATAAAATGTATATTTACAAATGCAAAAAGCCTTTTAAACAAGATGGGGGGAGGTCAGAGGAAAACGACTGGGGAAAAATATAATATTGTAGGCGTTACAGAGACCTGGCTGGATGAGAGTCATGAATAGGCAGTATATTTAAAAGGCTATACTATGTTCAGTAATTAGAGAAATATTCTGATTTTAGTCCGTTTCAGTAGAAATACGCAGTAAGAAAAATACTTGAAAAAATAGGCAATTGTTAAAAGTCACTAAACATAAAAGGGTATACAGGAATAAGTTCAAAAATTCTCAGTCCAGTTCTCTTAAATCTCTTTGAATGATATTGTAGTCTGGTAAGTAAAGCGTCCATATTTACAAATTATAAATTAATATCAACGAGGTTATTAAATTAAATGTTCACATCCATTCACCACAGAAGAATTTGGATGTAATGGGAAATTGGACATAGGAGTGGGTTCAATAGAGAAAGATAAGTGTAAGTCCTTTTATTACAACCAATATAATATTTTATGTATGCACTACTATTCATTTCTTATTAAATTGTCTTCCATTAACATACATTTTCTTTTTTCAGATGCATCTTACATTTCTGTATTATTTTGCGAAGATTGCCTATGCATTCCTATCCCCAAAGTTTAAAATTATTTCAGAATTGTTTTGGCCATATATTTTAATGTAACTTCTACCCATCCTAAACACCTCCTCCATGCGAACTGCCATAGCCAAAATTAAACTTCCTAATGTAATTTGCTAATATTGGTGTCTCTTCAACTAGGGCTTACTAAAACCCCTTCTTTCTTTTCTTCATACAGGATTTGTATTCTTGCTGGATTACACTTACTGCCCCATATCATCTGAAAAATAAAGTCTCTGATATGTTCTATATGTTACTTCTGTACACTGGACTCATACACTTCTCAGTTTGCCTTGTCCATCTAATTTCATCTGATTTTACCAAAAACTCAATGGGCGGTATTTGCTAAGCCCAAAAAGACTCAACTGGAGTCTTTTCGGGCTTAATATGGTCAGGCCCGATTTCCACATTATGGAAATCGGTGTTTCTCAATTTCCATAATATGGAAATCGGGTATTTGTACCGATCCGTAGCCATAAATTATAATGGATATGGATTTTTTCAGTACAAATATCCGATTTCCAGATTATGGAAATCGAAAAATACCGATTTCCATAATGTGGAAATCGGGACCGCAGGAAAGTCGGAAAAACCTATAGCGGTCTTTCCGACTTTCTTAAATACCGCCCAATCAGTCTAAAATGTCTGTGTTCTTCTAAAGACTACAAAGCTTTTTGATTTTTCCTTATTTATTTCTTTTCTGGATATCCTTGCATATTGTTTTATACTTCCCTTTAACATTTCCTCTTCTTATTTGATGAAATTATCAGTTACATCTTCTGCATATGCCATCAACTCATCTTTAAAATAATACTTTTAGCCAGAATATAAATACTTTTTGGATCTTAGATTTCTCTAAAACTTCCCAAAAATCTTGGATTAATATAATGATAAAATATAGCACCTTTTCTTATTTCATCTCATAATGTGCATATTGTTTGAAAAAAAATAGTTTTCCCCTTTACTGTCTAAAAAACGTCTTGATATTAATCTCCCTCTTACCTTTAGTAATCTTTCAAATATTTTTTTCTAATAGATTTCAGTCCATGTGCAGAAGTGCTATAGGTCTCCAGATCCCAATATATCCATTTCTTTCTTTGGTAAAAATATTCCCTCAAATGAACTAGGAATTGTCTTCTTGCATACAACTGTAAAAACTTTCTTCAGGTTTCAATAATCTACTATATGTTTTTTGTTTTTTTTTAAATTCTCCAGTCTGGCCCTGGAGCTTCCTCTTCTTGTCAACCTTTCATTGCACTTTCAACTTTTTTTCCTGCAATATTCTTGATCTCCAAATAATCATTTTTGCAAATGGAGATAAAAAGTTTTCCTTCCAGTCCCAGAAGATGTTGATATGTTTTTCATGTTGTCCTAAAGCTCTACAGCTTATCACAATAATTTGAATGAGAGACAGTTATATGGTTATAAAAGTCAGATCACCACTTTATTGCCCTCTCTCAAGGCTAAATAAGTTTATTATTTTCTAATTTTTTTGCCCTTCTTTGAGCTTTTTGTAGTTCCAGGACAACCTTTTTGTCCTATGGCACCCAGAATAGGAATGCATATTCAAGGTGAGGCCTAAAGAACCCACAGTAGCTAAATTCTATAACTTTCTCTTGAATTAGTCCCTCATCCGATACAAGAAAGTACTCTGGTATCTTAAGAAGTTTCAGCTTTAAATTGCATGCTAGTACTTAGTCTATAGTCCACAAGTACTTCCAGATCCCTCTCCATCCTAGTCTCACTCAGTTTTACTATTCAAGTCAGTCATACAGGTATGTTACACAGTGACCAGCAACCCATCATTATAATGTCTATTAACCAATCAAGCATACTACACATTCTTCAGTAGCCCATTAATAATCTTACTTTTTGCTCAAAAAAACATCTGTTATTTTGTATTGCAAACTACTTCTCTAACTTAATACAGATTAACTCATAAGTAATAGTAATGGAGTTGGATTTAGAGTGCTTGTTTTACAATGCGTGATAATTGTGTAGGAAATATAAACGACACCCAGAGTTTTACTGTGCATTTTATCTTAACATTTGATTGGTTAATATCGGTTAATGCACAAGTGCAGTTTGTGCAAAAGTTAATAAATTATTTCTAAGGTATTTTCTCTAATCTGATAAGGCTGATCTTCTCTCATAACTATTGCTTAAAGCCAATTTTTATTTGTTTTAATTTTAGTGAATGGATTGTTGGTTCAGACATTACTTGCCTTCACTATTAAGTATTGGAAGGCTTTCTTATTTAAACAGATTTAGTCATGAAGTCTCTATGATGTATCATTTCACCTGCGTGAAAAAAAATTACAAATTCTTAGAAAATGACTCTTTGGAGGCTTGTTAATAATGTATAATTAATCAAAACGCCATTTATAATACTCTGGTGTTTGACCATCTCCTAACCTTGGGAATTCTTTATGTATTTTTACATGTATTTTGCCACATTACTGAATACAGCTTCTGTTTCATGTTGATAAGTGGGTTTGTGAATATTTCTACCACATTATATAGGTTTCTAACCTTGTTCTAGCTCTACAGCCTGTCCAGGAGTATAATAACTGACAATGAATATAAAAAGCAATACTTATCTTTGTGTTTTTTGTCAATGATTAACTTTATTTAATTAATCAAAGTAAAAGCCTGTAATAAAGTACATTAAGGCAGAGTTTTTTTTAGCAATAATAATGCAAATATTTTAGTTACTCTAAGCAATGTCTGTTGATGGTTCTTGATCCAATGAATTATTCTGATTGCATAAAATGTTAATGGATATTTGCTGGAGATCCAGCTTCCTCTGGATCAACATTGTAGGATAATATATATATTAGTACTATATTATAATATATATATAACATTTTGTGGCCCTTTAACCTTAAAAATTGTGTACTATATGTTTTGAGCCAACTGCATAAATAATGCCTGCTACCTTTATATTTAAAGAAACAGCTAATGTAATCACCTTGTAAAATATACACCTGGTACTCATAAAAAAAATTCTGAGAAGTAAAATTGCATTTTTAGGACAATATGTTAAGAAAATTTAGAAAAAACAACATAACATTGAGGGTTATTTCAATTAATAATAATTAATAGAATATTGACCAAATCTAACTAATTTCAGGGGTCTCAAAGGATTTTTTCCATGTTAAAAGCCGAAGTTTTAAATGACCTTTTCACCATCCTTTGGATCATCAATGTTAATTAGATGAACTTGTGACATTTTTCAATCTTACTAGTAATTTAACTATGTAAAATGATATACTGGGGAAATATAAAGATATATTTCACATAGAATTCTGTTCTTAAGTTTTCTTCCTACCCTCATTTTCTTCCTACTGTCTTTCTCTGTTCCAGTTTTGCACATATTATCTTTCTTCTCTATAGTCAGCAACATTACAAGTACTCATTTTGTCATGACTTCTCAATTTATTAATTTTTTAAAGCCTTCACATAGTATTTAGCAGCACATTCCTCAATACTAGTATGAATGTTGAGCAGTCTCTCCATGTTTATGCTGCCCTACAAGTACTTATTCTTTTCAGAAGGTTGTTTATCTGTTGCTCTAGCATACCATATTTGTGTATTAAAGAAATAATAGTATTTAGGCTGATTCTTATAGAACTTCTAAGTGGTTTCCTAATATTTCACAGTAAGGCTGCATATTAAACCATTTATACAGCCTAAGGTAACTTATTAAACAGTGGATAATGAAAAATGAATGGTGGAAAGAGAAAGATAATAGCAGCAAGCAACATGTGAAAAGAAGGCAAGTGTAATACACCATCAAGCTTAAAAAATGATAATATAAAGGTAAATGGTGCGGAGAATATATAGAGATACGTATATAGAGATACGTATACATAGTTTTTAGAGTGCTTAGAAATTATAAACCTATTTTGGTTCCTCATAGAAAAGAAACATACACACGATTTTCATTTGGGCCCTTGTATATAATATTCCTTTTTCAGGTACCCCAAAACAATCTGACTACTTTAAAGGATCAATTGGTTTTTAAAATAGAAAATATTTTATGCAAATGAACTAGGAATGGCTATTTGTTAACAATGCAACTCTGCAAATCAGCTTGAAGTAATAGATCATAACAATGACATCAAACTCATTCTAGGCATGGTTCTAGTTCATATAGAAAAACACCATTGTACAGCTTATTCCTTTTTTCTTACATAAACTTTAGTTAGATTATATTAACTTGAGTCATTTAATATTATCCAGCTGTACTGTTGTAAGATTCTAATGAAAATGGTCCATTTATTGTGGTGTATAATGCAAGTCTCTATAGGCAATTCACAACTATGCTCAACATAAGCATAATCAATTAAGCTGAAAATAAGAATATTTACTGTAGGTTTTAATTTTTGTTGTATTAACCAGTGCTTTCAACTTTGCAGTAAACTATTTCATATTTACATTTGCCTTCTTCCCCTTTTGAATCTGAGGAGTAAGACAGAAAACTATTTGAGTGAAAATGCTTTTAATGTGTTCGGTAAAAGATAAAGCTGTATCTTAGATCACTTCACAAAATGAGGTGTTCTTAATGCTACAGGTAATTATATGATGCCATTAGAAGTTTAAAAAATATAGCAAAAAATAGTTAATAAGCTTGCAAAATAAAACCTGAAATGTGTTTGTTTAAGTGCTTGTCCTTCTTGTATGTACATATTTGCATGCTGGTGATATTTATGAAGTAGATTTAAAGCCTAGAAGCAAAATGTTTTTTTTTTTAAAAGAAACAACATAAAGCAAGTACATTTTGATTGCTGAGAAAGACAAAGCAACATAATGGATATTAATAATTTACAAAAAAAAAAAAAATTCATGCAGGATCTGTGAAATAGGTTGATTCTGTAGAGCTCTTGGTAAAAAAAGAACTGCAGCATAATGATGTTAGAATACTAATGAGCACCATTTCCTCCAGATATGTCAGTAAACTATAAAAAATGTAAAAAGAAAAGTATTACAAAAAATTACAACATTTGAGCTCAACCAGTGTAACTTGGTCCTGCTGATGTGGTCTGCAAAATATTTTAGTTAGCCAAGATTATTATACTATAATAAAATAAAACAAAGTTATCTTACATAACTAACAAAGGTTGATGGGGCAAAGCAATGAAATATATATCAGATTTTTTTTTTGAATGCACCTGTATAGAAAAGGGAGAAGAATAACATCCAGTATGTTAATGAGTACAGTTTATAAAAAATAATATGAAGTTAATGAAAAAATCCAATATTGTTTACTTCAGCAGTTAGTCCTATAAAATGTTTCTGGAAAAATAAATACCCAAATATCATCCAAAAGTGTTCTTTTTCTTCAAGCCTGGCATAAACCCATTTACTCTCTATGTAGTCACTCCTGATTAAAATTAACAATAAAACAGGGCGAAACAAATCGAAATGGTCTTAACAAATATCTCCCTTCTATGTGTAATAAAATGTCAGGGTTCAATAACATATTAACATTATAGTGTCCAATATAGTAGCTGTGAGATACTAGCACCAGCAGATCTATAAGATAGCACTGCAGCCCAGAGCTACTGATTTGCTGCTTCATAATATAGTTTAGACTGGCAGACCCTGCACTTTCAGAGCATCAGTTATAGTTAGGGTACATTAGTTCCTCTTTAACTTAAAAAATTGAGCTTTTTCTGTCATGTATTATCTAAAACACCATAAAAACAATAGGATTAGATGAGGTGTGCTTGACAAACACATACAGCATAACTGATATCAGTAAAAATAAAAACAGACATAAAGCAATGTAATTAATTAATTCAGTTTGCAAGATAACATTTTAAGGGCTGTATTTTAATAACTACCATGTTAATACAAATGGGATTTATTTTGGTGTTACTAGTCATTTAAATGATTCTTAAAGACCATTTACATAAGGTTCTTTATTACTCTTATGGAGTCTTATTTTGGATATGTTCTAAAATGTATAAATGTAAACATATAAGTTAAAAAGAAATTTGAGAATTTACAATGTAGGATAAAATACGATGGGCAAAATCACAGTGCTAAAAGCAAAACATGTTTTGTGTTATGTAACAACCGTAGGATCAGGTCAAGGTTTTAATGAAAATAAAAGGGGTGAAACAAAGAGAAATAGCTAAAGACTAAATGACTAAAGAAAATTTGAGCAAGAGTTTTTTAAGTCAGTGGATAAAAAAGTTTTTATGATATAGAGACATCAGAGAAAGATAAAAGGTGCTAAACCTGGTGTCATCTGGTTCAAAAGCAGCAAGAGTCTAAAAAGACTATGGAGGTACTCATCCTTTATTGCTGTTCTGGTAAAAAAAAACAGTTCTGGAATGCAAAATACACAAATACACTCCTGAAATCACCTGCACATGTGTCTCTAATTATTAGGATTGAGTTTCAGCCTTTTAGCATATCTGTGAATCTGCCTGTCAACCAATTGAAGGAATTGCCTTCCTATATAAAGATTTAGGGCGGAATTTAATAATATCAGAAAGACCGGTACCGGTCTTTCCAACTTTCTCGTAGGAGGTTATCCTCCCGCGGGAATCCCAATTTCCAGACTATGGAAATCGGTGTTTTTCGATTTCCATAATCTGGAAATCGGGTATTTGTCCCAAAAAATTCCATAGCCATAACAAGTTATGGCTACGTTTTGGTGCAAATATCCGATTTCCAGATTATGGAAATCGAAATACACCAATTTCCATAATCTGGAAATTGGGACTTGGCAAATTAATCCAGAAAAAAACTCCAATCAAGTCTTTTCAGGCTTAATAAATTTCGCCCTTTGTGTGATCTTGCCTGATCAAGGAGTTTATTTGGATCGTCCCTTCTGGCTGCGTCTCTGCAAGAAAGCTTTTAATGAGTGTTTGAATCTTAGGATAGTTTGGAAGTGCCTGACATTGAGAAAAAGGAAGTTCCAGAGGATAGGCGCAGCCAAGAAAAGTCCTGAAGGCGTGCGTCAGGAAATGTGATCAAGGAATAGGTGTTTGTATACAAAATGGTGGTTACAGTTGGGATAGTTCTTTGAGATCATATCAGAGATGTAGGAAGGGAACTGAATGTTCAGTGCTTTAAAGGCTGGGATAAGGCTTCTTATATCATAAACTGAAGAAGTTAAGTGCTGTTTGCCTCTCTTCCATGGGTGTTAAATCTGAGAAGGACCCCTGAGTCTGTGCCAGATCAATCTGTATCTAGTGTCTTGTGTGTGAACTATTTTCAAGTAATTTCTGACTATGCTATCTATTTGACCTCATCCTTAGGCTAATCCCTGGCATTCCTCTGACTGAGACTGCACCGAGAGTTGAGTTTATTTCTTTTATGTTTCTTTTATTTGTTTTTTTTTTATTCTAAACTTTCCAACTTTGGTATCTTCCTGTTCCTGTCAAATGTTATGTTTAAAATATTACACTGATCTTGTTGATTCCAGGGTCTGAAAAGCAGCTCTGGGACCTGAATGGGTAACAGGAACAGGCACAAAGCTGGAAAATATCAGAGAGACTAGGTTATAGCTATGGTGGAGGAAATTGGAACTAGGTTTAAAAGGACTCACAGCCAGAGTGTAGTCAGACATTAACAAGGCCAAGAACATTGCAAGTAACAGGCAAGGCAATATAAATAGGCAAAGGTCATTTTTAAAGGTTAAACAGCAAGAAAGGCTTTGTTAGCTTCTGAAAAACAAGAAACCAGTTTCTGAGCAAATTAACACAGTCCTCATATAGCGCTGGGGGAGGAGAATCAGCTTAATCTCTACTGAATTAATTGCAGTTGTATAGCAAGAAAAAAAAAGCACACCCTGACAAGAGAACAAGCTTCAATGATAAATCTAGGCCCATAATATGTTATGCATAGCACAGAGAGCAGAATATTCCAGATTCAAATCAAGGTATATCATTGTGCTAGTACATATGACATTCTCTGTACCAACATATTTTAACTTACATAGTAACATAGTAACATAGTTTATAAGGCTGAAAAAAGACTCAAGTCCATCCAGTTCAGCCTG
>JAKJJM010065486.1:0-11844 GCA_021901965.1 Pipa carvalhoi | reverse complement strand
TCTCTCAGTGAAGAAGAGACTAAGTAGTGTGGAAAGCTTGTATTTACCATCTATTCAGTTACCAATAAAATGTATCACCCATACTCCACTTGTCTTTGCTTATATCTATGGCTAATATGGTGCTACACTTTACAGGCTGGGGTCAAACCCCAGGGGAAAGGTCTGGGATTACAATATTTTTGTATTGATTAAGAATTCATCTCCAAACCTAGGAAACTAGGCAGAAGGAATATAATGTAAAATAATGCTTCTAGTTTCTGACTTCTTGAGCTTTGGCTATTCCTTTTTACTCACTTAGAACTTGTGCACAATCTGTGTTTCTGCCAGGGAACCCTAGGAAAGTTGGATCTGGATCTACATTGCAGCAGAAAGGCAAGGGCTCCAAAAAATTTTTGGTGAGCACATATGTTTCTGTACATGCCTCAGGAACCCTTGCAGCATAGCTTTGTAGTAGCATGCACTAAGGTTTCCCTCGCTAGAGCCAGCATATTAGAATCTTGTTGCTAGCTAGTCACAGCAAAGGCTAATACAATTTAGTACAAAAAACAGAAAGTAATACATTCAAACAATAATATATATATATATAGACTTTGTTACAGGAGAGATTTGGTCAACTATTTATAAAAACAACACAGAGGAAGTTAATTAAGGGTTACAAATATTTCATTCTAAATTAGCCCAAGGATTTGTCCCATTAACTTTTTTAGTCAAGGGCACATCTGTCATAGGGATATCCAGTGTAACTGAAATACAAAGGCAAACTGTGGAATTCCACTCCTAGAGAGGTGATGATGATATATCCAGTGGTTAAGTATAATTTGAATGTCTTTTGAGCAAGACCAATACTCTCTAGGTAAGATCATTAAATGAATCTAGTGATTGAACAATCAAATTTGGAAGACTTAGCAATTTACCTACTTGTCGGTTTTCACCTTCCCCTGGAGAAGAATGGAAAGAACCTTAAGGAGGAACTTGATGGATTTAATGTTCCTTTTTGTTACCTGCTATGTTACTTTGTTCTATTTGTTAAGAAAAATAAGTCAGCTCCAGAGGTAAGATGGTAGAATAATCGGAACTAGGCACATATTAATACAACCAAGATATATTTTATCATACTGTATTTAATGGTGCTTCTTACAAAAACTTCCTGCAATCTATCTACATCTTTTATTCATATATATGTTTGCATAAAACTTATTTCCAGTCAATTTTTAAAGACTTACAGTGAGGGGCTTTATACACAGCAAAGCTGATGCTTATCAAAGAGCAATGAAAGAATTGAATAACACCCATCAGTCATACAGAATTTAGATAGGAACAGTATGTGTAAGGATAAATTTATCATGTTTAATTATCTTTTTCACTTCAATGCACTTGGTTTATTTGGTTTAAATTACATTGAAAAATTCAATAGTGATGGATCCTGATATCAAGTTCGATCATCTTCTTTGCATTCATGTATACGTTGTTGTTAAAGACTTTGGAAATAATTTTGCCTGCTGCCAATTTCTGACTTGAGTGAAGGGATAATTTCTTTCTGTATAGCTTATCCAGGGCAGCCAGCAAGAACATCGGTGGATTGGCAATGACTGATGATATCACAGCGCTACATAGGTGTGTCAAAATAGCAGCCTAGGATTGGAGGACTGGTGACCTCTGGGAGAGAGATGTACATGGAGGCTGGAGAAAGCAATGCGGAGGTGAGAATCAGTGGGTACAGCAGCACAGTACACTCTCTGACTTGTTATGATATGAGGAAATGTATTGCAAAAGATTCCTGTGTCTGGGGATGGAGAGGAACCTCACTGACATTGCCCCAATAAGGGTGAAACTCAAACCAATGAGAAAGACAGAGAGCAAGCCCAGCCTGTCTCTGCTGCTTTGATGTTGCAGGTACGTAGCCTAAAAATGCAGCCCCTAAAACCCCGTATGAAATAGTCACGAGCAGAGGCAGCTTAAACTCTTACCAGCACAGTAGAGTGGAGGCGGGAGAGGGGCTTGGCCGGCTCTACCAATGGGGGCCACTGATTCCCTAGCAAACCTGGATAATGCCTCCTGGCACACAGTGAGGCTGTCAGTGCAAGTAGTGGGGAGAGAAGGCGACTAAACCAGGGGGAGCAGGCAAACACCATACAAAAAATGTACCATAGCATAGGTTCAAAACCAGACAGTATGGTCAGAAACTGGTTAGGCAAGAAAATGCAGAGAATGACACAACCGAAGGGTTTAAGCTAAGAGAATAGTCCAAAAATATGAGTCTAGAGTCAAAAAACTGTTTAACCAGGCAAGTTAGTTCAGAGATATTTCACCCTACCTTAATCACAAACCAAAATACTTTGGTGGGGGTGGGGAAGACGTTTAAAGCCTAGCACCAACATTGATTGTCTCAGGTCTTTCAGGCATTTTAACCCTGCAATTTCTAACACTGGCAGGCAAGTGACAATGAAAGTAGAAGTGTAGTACAGTGTCAGCAGGATTATACAAAGGACTAAAATGAATGTTTCAAGGTACCCACAACATGTATTATCTACGCTGCCTCTAAAGCAGCTGTAAGTGTCCGATTCTTACGAAATCAAAGCTCTTGGGCTAGAGGTTTTGGGTTTGGTTTAATTTTCAGAACTTGATCAGTGAGGATAATATGGTGTGTCCCTGGTTATTTAACAACATTTTCAGCCTTATGGTTGCCTTCAAAGTTGATTGTAATTGTAAGACTGTATAAATGTAACTGTGTCTTAACAATTAAGCTGGTAGGGCCCAACAGCTCACTGTCTTACAATTACAAATGGCCCTTTAAAGGCAACCATTAGGCTGATGTGGCCCTCTGCAATATTGAGTTTGACACCCCGGATTTACACCTTATTGCAGCGGTTGACTTATTTTGCACATTTGAATTCTTTGTATGTACATTCACTGTTGACTGTTACTGGCACTTTGCAAACAAATTACCTTAAGTTGGGCAAGTGCTTTCTGTGATACATTTACAATGCAAGTCATGATTTGTATAATGACTTTTTATGGGTAGTTACCTTGTTATGAAATGTATTGAAATATTTAGAACGAGAATATGTATCATAATTTATATACTATTGTGCAGAGTTATAGTTCTAATGCATTTTCAAACAAAGCACTTCAAATTAAATAACGCAGAGAGCTGTTCTGAGTTTAAAGTCTACATTTATTTCAGATATAGCCCTGTTTGTCTGAAAACACTGTGATGTCTGAATTGCTTTTATAAGTTGTTCAATTACTTTCTGCTATGGCTCTTAACTCAGCGCATTCACTATTACAGCAACCCTCATAACATTTTGATTAATGAAAAAACATTATTCCATCAAGCTCAAAGTTTACCAGTCGCTAAAGGTTCTGCTGAGTCCTAATTATGCCTAGAATAGTGGAATATTTATTTGCTTGCATTATTTTTATATTTTGGCATTGTCCTTATCTAAAAGACATCTAATCCCTTTTCGCTAATCACAAGGAGTTGAATAAAAGACACAAACTTAGTCGGAAAAATAGCTTCCAGTTCTAAGCTTCAATTAAAAGGACCACCACTACTATAAAAGAAAATTGGATTGTCATGGCATTTCTGAAATTTCAGATTTTTTTTTTTATTGCGTTGTTCTTCTCTTTGTTGGTTTCGGCCATCTTTTATAGATTATGTTTTTTGGGGCTCTTCGTGAATTCTTTTAGATTGGATAGAAAACCAGAAGTGCAGTGGTTTGTTTACTAAAAACAAGTACAAAAGAAAGCAAATTCAGAATTGGAATTAAAAGATATTTTTACAAACACAAAATTGAAATAACTGCTATTCTAAACCAAATCGGAGTTTTTACTTTTTCTAGTATTACTGATATTTTACATGCTCGTTAAACAAATATTTTGCCTTTCTGTTTTACCACTGGTGATCTCAGAGTGGTACATATAATGAATTTACCACTGGTGCGATTTACGAGCATAATTAGCAGAGTGCGAATTATCATGTCGAACTTTGTAACAATTTCTTTCTCAATATTACACTGGCCACCTACTTACACACCATTTTGTGTCTGTTCACTAAAAATGGGTCAACAATTAGGGTATTTATCATGTGTCAAAGTGACAATTTAACTAAAAAATAATGTGCAGATTTAACTTTTCCAAATGATATTGGAAATTTGGGGGGGGGGCTTTTAGTATAGTTCTTGTAAATATTCTGGTGACATTTTACAAAAAAGGCTTAGAACGTGGTGACCAAGTGAACCCATGAATCAACATGAACTAGGAAGTGTCTAAAAATAATGTAAAAAATGATTGTTTAATTGTAGTAATTTCTGAGACAATTCTTTGGCGACAATACCAGCTTCTTAGTGCTCAATCCATTAGGTTTATAGGAAACGGTGTAGTGCTAGATGCACCGTTTGCTGGAAGTAAGAACATATGTGCTCAACACTTATACACTAATGTCTTAACTTTGCATAAAAAAAATAGACTTGAGCTCATTCATCAATGCTGCCCATGTCACTTTGCTTCAGAATAGTTACCAAACAAAACAATATTCCTTGACATATATCATCAACCATTAGGTTGAGTTAAATGAAGACTGACTATGTTCATTTTCCAGTTGACAGCTAATATTCATATTGATATTAAGTGATTGTTTTGAAAACACAAATAGAATATAAAACGTTAGGGACATACATTTCCCTTGAACTAGACTAGTCAGGTAAAAGCTATGATTCCTAATCAAGTTTACTTATTAAATACAGTCAGTACGGGTGAAAGGGAACAGAGTGGTTAAAGAAGAATATTTTTTAATATTGGCTGTAAGAGGACGGTACTGTTTTGGTCAACTTAAAAAGCACGATTGACAGGAATTTCAAATTTGTGAAATACAGCAAAATGTACATTTTCCCCATTTTGTTTTTAAATGCCTCACAGGGTGAAATTTATAAAAGTCGAAAAGGCAGATTTTGACTTTTATCGACGGCACAAAATCCGGTTCCGATCCAAAAGTATTGACTGAAACATTTCAATGAATTTTTTTGGATCTAAACTTTTCGATTGATACTTTTTGATCCGGACCCGTTTTGGCATCATCGATAAAATTCGAAAAGGTCGAAATCAGCCTTTTCGACTTTTATAAACCTCGCTCTTAATTTTAGAGATGTTATCAGAAGGAATATCAATCTCTTTCTACGTGAATGGGATATAAAAAAATAATTAAGAGAAATTTAAAAAAAATAACAAGAGCATTTAAAAAGTATAGCCTCAAGAAAGTCCGGTATAGGACAGTTTAGCATGCAAATACAAATGAATAGATGTATTTAAAATCAATAAATAAATAATTGAAAATAGCATAAAATAAAAGTTACCCAATTACATTATTCCCATGCCATAAATCACCCTCCCCGACTTAATATTTGAATTCCAGCTACACTGGCCTATTTTGCAGATAAGGCTAAAAAAGAAACAATCCTATCGAATATATGACATTTTCAAAATGTCACAGACTGCTCTCAGATAAAACATGCATCTTTAGACTTTTAATTTGTTCAGGGTTGTAAACAGAACTAAACATCTGACATGAGCTCTAACATGGATGGCGTTAGATATCAGGGCAAAATCTCCATCAATTCAAAAAGCTAAAAAAATATATATATTAATTTTAATCAAGGAGGTTTGGAAAAAATATATATAAAGTATTTCTTAGATGCCTCTGAGTCTGATATTATCTGTGGGTTTTAGGAACAGCACAGTATCAATCAATTAGGGCTTTAACACTACTGATAAATTCTTTTTTCTTTATTTGAAGATTTTTATTGATTTTAAACATTAACAAATTTGTAGAAACATGAAACAATAATTTATTTTTTCATTGCAATATGTTTTTCTCTTACAAACCAGATTTTGCTAATAACATTAAACATTAATTCTATTTTTTAGATAATTTTTAACAAGAGGAGTTATGTAACATTTCATTAAGTCTAATTTGAACACAGCATCAAGAAAATAAGGATAAAGGTGAGTATGTGTTTTGGCTTATTACTTTGCCTAGTGTATATCTATTGGTTTGGTATAATTATGTGAGTGTTATGCAGTTAATTTGTGGGTGTCTAAATATTGTTCCCATGGCAACCAGGGCAGTCCCTCCTCGTAACCTCTGTTGAGTAGGTAACTTGTGATGTTTTCCATTATCTTTATCTAATTCACCTTGTTGATTATTTCTTTATCTTGTGGTAAAGAGAGTTTTTTCCATGATGCTGCTAATAATATGCGTGTTCCAGTAAGAATATGTGTTGCTAGTCTTCTTTCAGTTTTATGATGTAGAGATGGGATCTGAATTCCTAGGAGAAATTGTTCGGTAGTGGCAATTATTTGTTTTTACAAGATTTTGGATAGCATTTCTGCAATATTAGACCAATATTGATAGGCAACATGTGGTCCACCACATGTGAAAAAAGGTCCCTGTTTCTTGGCACCCTTTATAACAGAGTGATAAGGAGGTATCTTTCTGAATTAAAGCTAAACAATGTGGGGTGAGATACCATCTGTAGATAATTTTGTAAGCTCTTTCTTTGTTTGTTGTACAGATGGATGTTTTGTTAGTATTTATCCAGATTGCAGTCCATGTTTTTTCAGGTAATATTGTATTTAGGTCTCTATTCCAGCTAGTCATGTGTGATTTTAGGTGATTTTATCATCTGATATAGAATTGAGATCAGGTGTCGTCCGACTGATTATTTTATACATATTTTCTCAAATGGTGTGGGGTCTTGTATAGGGGTAGATTGGAAAGTTTTTATTGCGAAGCTCCTTATTTGGAGATATTGGAGAAAATGTTTATTTTCTATTTGGAATTGTTGGTTTATTTTGCTAAAAGAGAGTAAGTTATCCTTCTTACTTATTTGATTGAGGTAGAAAATACCTTGGTCTATTTCATTTTGAAACTTTGTTGTAATACAGCCTGGGGGAAATTGTTTATTTTGATATAATGTTATGTGTCTGGAGCCTGTGGAGTAAAAGTTAAGTTGCAGAGCCCATTTGTCCCATATTGTTAATAGATGTTTGGTGGTTGTTAATAGATGTTTGGTGGTAGGTAGTAGATATGTCAGTGGATTTCTGTTGTTTGAGTTTATCCAAAACAAGGTAGATGTTGTTTGTGGGGCGCAGGGTATATTCTTCATATGAAACCAGGCCGTTTGGGGATGTGTTTATATGTGTGAAATTATATTGAATACTGAAGCTAGGTAATAACTGAATATTTCAGGGTCTCCCAGGCCACCTTTGTGATTTTGGTTTGGTAACTAAGTATTGATTGTTTTATTTTGTTTTTTTGTATGCCCATATAAATTGTGATATTGTCTTTTGTAGTGATTTTGCTTTTCTTTGTGGGAAGTGTATTGGAAGGGTTCTGAATAGGTAGAGAATTTGGGGTAGAAGATTCATTTTTGCTGTAGCTATTCTACCTATCCATGATATGTTATTTTTATTCCATATAATTAAATCTTTTTTCAGTGTTTTGATGATTCCGGGATAGTTATTATTGTATAACTCATCATGATTTGCATCTAGTTGTATTCCTAAGTAAGATATAGAATTAGTTTGCCACTTGAAGGGGAAATTGGATTGTAGAAGCTGTTGTTGTGGAAGTGGAGTTAAGGCTGGTAGTGCTTGGGTTTTGGTTGAGTTAATCTTGAATCCTGACATTGATTGTTGTTTGTGTTAAAGTAAGTAATATATCGTCTGCAAAGAGTTTAATCTTGTGGTCAATTTTGCCGTTTAATATACCTTTTAGTTCTGTGGAGACTCTAATATATTGTACAAGTGGTTCTTTGGAAAGAGCAAAGAGTAGTGGTGATAGAGGACATCCCTATCTCGTGACACCTTTGATTTGTATGTCCTGTGAGAGAAGTTCAGAAAGTCTAATATTCGCTATCGGGTTATCATATAAATGTTTTATAGCTTGTAGAAAAGGTGTTGGGAATTGCAGTTTGTGAAGTATGGTATGCATTTATGTCCAATTTAATCTATCAAATTACTTCTGGGTGTCTAGTGATAGGAGTAGAAAGGGTGTTTGAGATGATTTTGCAAGGGATGTAAGATTCATGATTTTCCCAACATTATCACTTGTGCTTCTTGTTGGGATAAAGCCTGCTTGATCAGGGTGTACTAATTTTGGTAGTAGTATATTTAATCTGTTGGCTAATATCTTTGCAAATAATTTCATGTCTGTGTTAATTAATGAGATGGGCTGGTAGCTGTTACAGTTTAGGAGTCTTTCCCTTCTTTTGGTATGATTGCTCTTTGCATATCTCGTGTCATTTGTGTGTCCTGCATAAGAAAATTAAATAGAGTGGCCATGTGGGAGATCAGATGGGTTTCAAGTTATTTGTAGTATTTAGCTGTGTATCCATCTAGGCTAGGAGCTTTGTTCGTTTTAGAGTTTTTAACTGCTATGGAAATTTTTGAGGTACTTATTGAGTGTCCTAGAGCTTTTATTTGTTCACTAGTTAGGGTTGGAGGTGTCCATTTTTTAAGGAACTGTTTAGGCAGTCAGATGCTTTTGGCGCTTTCTCATCTGCACATAAATTTGAGTAAAATTTATGAAATTGTTTTAATATTTTCATTGTATCTTTGATTATTTGTCCCTGTGAGTTTCTAAATGAGTGGATAAATGTGTTGGATTTATGGTTTTGTAGTTTTCTTGCCAGTATTGTGTGGGGTTTATTGGAAAATTCGTAATATATCTCTGACCTGTTCTTTGTAGAGAATAGGCCACTTTGTCTGTCAATCCTAGTAAGTTCATTCTAGCTGCTTGTAATTTTAATTTTAACTCTTGTGTAGGAGAAGATTTACATTGGATGGAGATTTCATGTAGTTCTGTCATTAATTGTCTAAGTTGTGTTTGTTTCATTTTGTGTTTATATGATGCTTTTTTATTAGTATGCCTCTAATTGCTGCCTTGTGTGCCTCCCATTTAATAGGTAATGTGGATTTATTTTCTAGAAAGAAGTCTTTTATTGTTTTAGAGATTGTTTCAATTATCTCTTCATCATGTGGGAGTCATTCATTTAATTTCCATAGTGTTTTGTCTCTGTATTTGTCCCAGTTGTGCCATGTTATTCCTAGCATGTTGTGGTCTGACCATGTGAGATTGTGTATTGTTGAATTTCTAAATGTTTCAGTGTGTATTGTTTAAATGAAAATATAATAAATTCTTGAGAAGATTTTGTGGACAGTAAAAAGTAAAGTCTCTGTCCAATGGGTGTCGTTCCCTCCAGAAATCTGCTAGGCTTATTTAATAAGTTTTTTTATCTAGTTGTTTTGGGTTAGTGGTGAGGTCTTGCAGATCGGATGTTGAAGGGTGATTTCTAGTACTCTCTAGATTGTTATGGAGTGTTGTTTTCAAGTCACCTCCTATTATGATTCTTCCTGTTGCAACTTCTTCTAGTTTGGTGAAAATGTAATTGATTTTTGAAAGAATATGGATGTACTTATTGTTTTAGCATGTGACAGCGAGTGATAAGCTGTTGGATAGTGTTTAGAGAAATATTTGGGGAATGATATTTTAGTGAAGTGTGTTTCTTGGATAAGAAGAATTTCAGTTTGTTAGTTTTTATAATCACTGAATGTCATACTGCGTTTGCAGGGGATATTGAATCCATTTACATTATTTAAGATTATCTTAAGGTGGAACTGCTTTGGTTTATTATTATAAAAGGACATGTTTTTTCTCTATTTTTCTTAGTTTACCATAGGGTTTATTTAGTAGTTTTCTCTTCTTTTCTTTCTTTTTTTCTCTCTCTCTCCTCTCACCTCTCTTCTCCTCTCTCTTCCTATCTCCCTTTTCCTGTAGGTCATGAAATCTGAGTTTTTAGCTATATGTTCTTTTAATATTATTTGTGTGTTGGATATGTGTCTATGGGAAAAAGTGTCACTGTAATCACCCAACTGTGTTGAGAAAGGAGCAAAGGGAGGTGGAAGATAATCACTGATCGGGGTTTTACTCTCCAGTGCTGCCTCCTGCTGTCATTATCAAGTTGATCTCTTCTGCTGTACAAAGCTCTGCAATCCTCTTCACTTCCTGCTTCCTGTTCAAACTCACTGAGGTGAGCATGCTCAGAAGCAGAATTTTGATGTAAGACTGCTTTTGAGCATGATCGACTTTATAGTGACAGCAGGAGCCTGGAGAATAAAACCCGATCGATATGCTCTATAGTAGTGGAATACTTGCATTGATTATATAACTACAGAAATTATATCTATTTCACCTGTAACACTTAACTGCATGTATTTTTTTACAATTATAAATAGATAAGAAATACATTCAAACTGTACATGACAGTGATAACTAAATAAAAATATATAGTAGCTAAAGACACTAATAACAGTACAGCTTTGGGGAGATAGATACCAATAACTTTAAAATTCCTTTTTCTATGCCCTATCTACCCAACGGGATGTCTACAGTGCAGAAATTGTCTCTTTATAGATGCGTTTACTAATATGCGTTCTTTAGCCCTGCTTATTCTCTAGGCAACAATCATGATATTGAAAGCCACAAAAGAGAAACCTGATTAAACAAAACCTAGCAACAAGAAGGAGGTTTCTTTCTCTGTGGATTTTGATGGATCTTTTGGGTATTGTCATTAGAACCATTTGAATAACATGACAAATATCTCTTTTGAAACAAGAAACGACTTGTTATTATTCTTTACAATCCTAAATTTTCAGGCACAGAATTACAAATATGTCATGACCATGACAAGGCAAGATTTCTATGGAAGTCACTTTTTATGCTAATAATATAAAGTAATCATCTGTATGTCATTGTATAAAGAATAGACAAAATGAAAAATCAGTGTTACTAGGGTTCCAGAGTAAAGAGAATCCATGTTTTAAGCCTTAGGCTCTCTGCACCAGTGACTAAAGTAAAAATGTTTGTATTGCCTCCTTTGTATGAAATGCTTCGAGGTGCATATTACTTTTGTATATACTATTAAAGGAACTTACTGCGTGTTTTACATGCGTAGCTCTGCAGTTTTCTTACAGATTTCATTCATTTTTACACAATATATTGCAGAAGATGGAATCAGTAAATTCCAGATTTTTAAGTATCATAGTTAATAAGTCCTTTCATCTTACAACTACCATTTTACTAGGATTTTTTTTTTAGAGAAAAGATATACCAAATAGTAATCGGTAAAAGTGACAAGGACCATTACTAAATTATTCTCTAAGAAAAGCCCTCACATCCCTCAAGATTGTTCTACCTGATACTCAGAAACCAGAAGGTAAAGGTGAACTACAGTAATTTAGGATTAGTCTATTAATGTCAACAGGTTTACTGTATAGCTAAAGAAAACTCACATAATTTATCCCTACTTGCCAATCCTCTGCAATAGCTAAACATTTAAGCCTATTCATACTTGGTAGTAGGGCATGATGTGATTTAGTTTTAAAATTGGTGTGCATATGCTTGTTGACTTACACTAAAGGCAGTTTGTTGAAGACGTTGCACCCAGCATACATCAGATACATTACAACAAGTGTTATTTACATCCCTTTCTACACTAGATTATTCTTAACTCATGTTGCTACTCAGCATCAGACTAACAAGAGTGGGCCCACCGGAGGCTCCCATCTTTCCAACCAAGGTCAATTGATGTCTTTTGACATCAATGTCTTTTTGCCTGTTTTTATGGCTTTGTAACTCACTTCGAAATTTCTCAATTCAGTATTGCTTGAGACTTGAGAAAGGCAGTGTAAGGAAAGTGCTTTCTTTGGTGCACTTTCCTTCCCTGCTTGTTCTGGCTCTTTAAGCCAGCTAGCTTCCTTAATTGTTTGTCCATTCCCTGTCCGCTG
>JAKJJM010065423.1:0-13714 GCA_021901965.1 Pipa carvalhoi | reverse complement strand
ATTTTATAATGGGAGAATTGTCGCGGTCGCAACTTTATAATGGGAGTTCGCTATAAGTGAATTCGGGACGGAAAATTCGGACCTACCGGAATGACCCCCCTAATGCCTTAGGGATATTTGTGATAGGCACATCTCATACTGGCTTTTGGAGCATCACACCAAACAGATTCTGTGTGTTTGGAACTTCTCTCTTTTTCTTATTCCTAAACCACTGAAATGAAGAAATGATCTTAATAATTGCTTCTCCACTACTGACTTCTCTACTGGTGTACTCATTTCCTAAGTAAAACTCTACAAGACTATTGCCCTAGGGACAGATTATTTTGATAAAAATATATTTTAATCTTGTTCTATTTTATTGCCTAAAGATGTTCAATGAGTTGCATTAATAAGCAAAGTTGAACAAACACATGGCAGTAAATTGCTGAGCTTTCTTCAAACAAATGCAAAAAATTATAATTTTTTTTTTGCCAGCCCACCTGTTATAAGGTAAACGTATTACATATAACCATTTTAACATTTCTTTGTAGAGTTAAAATCAATAATGGCAAACATAAAATGTGTAATCTGTATCTATTCATTACAACTGAGTTTGTGTCTTAAATAAATTGAGTAATATTTTGAATAAGTAATTGATATACCAATCAGAAAGCAATAAGACTGCACAGTGACCCAGTGGTAAGCATTGCTGTCTTACAGTGCTGGGCCCTAGGTTTAATTCCACTTTGGATATCATGGATGGGGTTCCATGTTCTTCCTATACTTGCATGGATTTCACCCTCTGGTGTTTACTGTAATGTGTGTGACCAAATGATTATTGACTAAATTTAGATAATTTTGCTTTCGTAATAATTTGCTCAGACCTGAGTAATTTTTGGTTGATGCCCTTGAATGCCCTTGCTTATTACATTTGTGTGCAACAGTGCAAACCAATATTTTCTTGACTCATTAATCCTCAGTTAGGCTTTTCTTGCAAATGAAACAACTGTAGATTGTGAAGGTGTTAAATGCATTTATTGACTTCCAGTAAGTATACGTTTTTCCTTTAAGCTTTTTTTTCTATCTTTATATCCATTATAGATGGCAACTCTAGGCCAGATTTCAGCACTTAGAACTACTGCATTTTAACTTTTATTCTGAACTTCAAACAAGGTTTATCTATCTTGGAGGTGACTTTAACCTTACCTTTAATCCCAATATAGTTCTGTAGGAAAATCTTTTTCCACCCATATACTCCACCCATTCGATATAGTCTTGCTATCTGTTGCATCCACAAGAAATTCATGCAATAATACTCTCCCTCAAGAACACTATGCTTCAGATTGTAAGTGTCCAACTTGAGACCCAGGACAGTTACATACCATTAAAAATGAATTGCATTATTTGATTTAATTTCCTAGCATTTGCCAAGGGTTTTATTGTATTCAATTTGACTGCATTTGGCAAGCACATTGTGGGAAAAAAAAGTACACAAAGCAACAACTTTTTTCAAACCTTATTTCACCCAACAAAGTCAACTGTCCTTTTTCAACCTAGTTAAAAACCCAAAGAACTACCAAAATGGCCCCTTATTGTCTGTGAAGCCCAGATATTTTCTTGCCCCACAAAATAGTTTTTGGAAAGGCATTTACCTTCCTATCTAGAATCTTCTATTGATCTGCTACATACATGTTGCAAAAATAAAAAAACAAAAAATAGAGAACTCCTTCAACTACTTCTACTGTTCTCTCAGCAGTTCCAAACTGACTTACTGTATAATGCTATCACTATAAGTCTGTTAGGCAGTTCTGTTTCAGATCACATAGAAAAATCCAAACATTTTGTGATGTGTGAGAGAGGAAAATTTGATTTGTGTTGCAGAAACAGTCAACTTGTCAGCTACATTCAACTATACAAATGCAAGTTCTTTCACCCAAACTTAAGGTCAACCTCTAGAAAGTGGTACACACAGTAACTAATCAGCCTTTCTTTCTATACTTTATACTCTTCAGGTACATAACTTGGTACCTTACACCAAAGGGGATTTCCAGGCCAGTGGTAAATGGTACAATTATTAAATATTTATTTAAATTAGTGAATATGTTTTCTAATATTGTTCAAACCAACTTCATAAACTGCATCTATATTTTATGCTTTGCAATTTATGTTTTTATGTTTATTATCTGCCTTACTGCCAAAGGTAATGTAACATGGTGAAATTAATTTTTTGCACTCATCATAGATGCCTCCTAATACCACTAATATTAATATTTCTTTTAGAAACCTTTGTACAAGCAAATTCCAATATACATTTAATCATAGAAGCATGGAGCAAAAATTGGTTGCTTTTGCGGACAACTTTCGTATCTTCACTACCCAGCACCTGATTTCAATTTCTAACCTTCTTAATGAGCTGAAATTGTTTGGAACATTATCTAATTTTAAAGTCAGTATGTTTAAATCAATCATACTTAACATTAACAAAGATCAACAAAAAGAAAAATGGATACACTCAAGTACTCCAACTCTTCTGTTTAGAAATCCAATCTCTTTAAATATCTAGGAATAAACTTTCCGAACAACCAACAAAATACCTTCAACATCAATTTTCCACCAGTTATGGAAAACAAAATTACCTTGCTTAAACTAAATGTCACTACATTTGGATGGACAGGATTGCAATTATAATAATAATGGTCGTTCTTTCCAAATCACCCTCAGCCTTATACCAATAAATGCACAATTTCTTTTCTGAATGGGAAACAGAATTTAAAGTCACAGTTACTGCATTACAACAAGGCCTCTTCACTATTAAATACATGTCATGAATTTAACCATAAACTTGTAAAAGGGTAAAATAGGATAGTGTAAAGTTACACAAAATGTTCCTAGAATTCTGAGGTGAGTGCAAGAGGGACTGCCAGAAAAAAAGTCACTAATGGTCATAATTGATGATGATCCTGTCATTTAATAAAAGCATCATGGAATAAAAGCTTATCAATAGGTTCCTTTCCATCAGACTCGCCCATTCATATTCCAACAAGGTAATCTGAGTATGAAAAACTTTCTGAGAATAGAGTAATATAAATCAAGCACAGAGCACAAGTTAATCCTCCTAAAGTTGCAGTTAGTGAAATCTGGCTAACCTTATTTCTATGTAATACACACAAAGACTACTAGTTATGGTATTCATGGTCAATTACTGTCATTGGCATTTTCTCCTATAGTCACCTATTTCTCATTGTTACTTTTCTTATTATTTTTTATATAAATTCCATTCAATTGAAAAATCAAGGACATATTTGGCATATGCTGTTAGCAGGACTCAAATAATTGCAAATAGAGCCCTGATAAATGCATTTTTAACACATGGGTTGACTTGGGAAACATAAAAATAAACTAGGATGTACTGCAATGGTTCCTTAATATTTACTAAAATACATATTATTTCTTTATTTTACTTTTTATTTTTTTCATCATTTGCTTATGCCTTAAAACAATGTACTCTTAGTAATAGTAATAGTAGTAGCTCTGAAATGGTTATAGAACCGCCATTGTTTGCCTGTGGCTTTTTTAACATCACAACAATTTATCTAATTCTATATTCTATATTTTTAACAAAAAGATACAGCACCATAAAGAAGGAGCTTGTTGCAATATGTTTAGGTTCTGTTGTGAGTATCTTCTCTTTAATAAGGAGTTTATTTAAAAAAGACCTTACCATATCCAGTCTGAGTAATTCACTTCAGAATCTTCAAGATGATAAGATCTCAGTTACACTGATAGGGCAAAGTAGGGTTTAAGGTATTGAATTACTTTTAACCCTTCAAGATCATGGACCACTTACTTCATTTCCATATTGGGTTTGGTGTGATACCTATGTACTGTATTTGAGATGGTATTCCTCCCTGAGAGTGCTTTAGTATCAACAGTGTGCTGCTAGCAATGTCCCAGCATCATTTTATATAGAACAGTTTCGTTTGGATGAAGTCCTTGTATCAGTGTGCCATTCTATTAGGGTAGGTAAAATTATTTATAATTAGTACCCAGTCTGGAAGCATCTATAATACAAGAATGACTTTCAGCAGGGGTCATGAATGGTTGCTGAATAATAGCTAATTGTATAAATAATTACATATAAAGTGAACATTAATGGGTGTAGGTAATTAATAATAAATAATTATGTTTTGCTAATTTAATATAATGTCACCAAATTTTCTCTGTTAATGAAACCTTGGTTCATTTTAAATTACTCTAAATGTTGTGGTCCACCATTTCAAGGATGCCATTATCTTGTTCTTCAGCATAATACAGAAGTTACAGATAATAAATATTCCTTCCTCAAGTTTTAAAAATATTCTGTTGAAATGACCTAATTTGTGACTGTCATCATTCACAGAAGATACAGTACATATATTCCCTTATTCCCATTCCGGTGTTTTTAAAAATATCATCCTCTTGAGAATGGATGTCCAAGGATGCCCATTGCATATGCACTGCCTGTAACTTGACATATGAAGGTTCAGAATGCAATGGCCTCTTGTTAGATTATTCAGTGGATGAAAATATATTTTATAATCTGACTCAGATTTGAGTACTTGAATTCGCCAGCTAACGGCAGTCGTACACTACCCAATAGACTGTTACTGTTGCAGTCGCAACTTCATAATGGGAATATTGTCAGTCGTGACTTTACTATGGAAATATTGTCGCTGTCATGGATATGCTATGGGAATCCGCTGTTTGAGAATTTGACAGCCGAATTCTCATTTTAGTCAATAACCCCCTGAAACTCTTTACCCCTGCCACTAATTTTCTTGGAAAAATATAGACTGATCTGAGAGAGAATAAAATGTATTTTCTCCTAGAGACTTATTTAGAATCCAAAGGAAGCACATTGTATTTGCTAACTGTCAGATGGTTAGTTTAATTTGTAGCCAAAAAGAATGAATGGAAGAGAAGTGACAATTGGCTACTGTTCTTTGATTTAATCACAGCATCTCTCAATTACTAAAATGCTACTAATGACTACTAAAAAAAATCAAGTAAGAAGTGGCTGCTGATTCATCCTCTTCCAAGAGACAAGAATGAGTAATGAAAAATGGCCATTTTTGATCAAAAAATTATGAGAGACCTAAAAATTGTCAAAAAGAATTTACTCATCTAAATCTAAGAGAAGTCAAATTAGGTTTCCTATTTGCTGCCATCACTAATACTGGTTGTCTAGTCCAAAATTAATGTACTTAGCACCTTTCTGCTATATTGCTTTCTATACAGGGGCTAGTACCAATCCTGATGTACTATATAGTATCCTGCTTAAGGACATACTTATTATGTCTATATATTTTTGTGATATAGAAGATACATCATTGTCATCCTGTGGTTTTCATCAACAGGCACAAGACAGGTTTTTTAAGAGGGATTTATGAGCAATTTGTACAACAGCAGGTGGAAAGTGGATAACTACTTCTGGATTTCCTCTCCAGCTTGCAGCTCCTTTTAGTTTTCTATCAACTCTCTTAGCTTCATCAAAAATATATAAAGCTCAGCAATCCTTAGAATAAATATTTATTGAGTTCCTATAAACCATTGATGGAGCTCGTGCATATCAGTAAGAACATTATTTATATATATATATATATATATACAGTAACATCTTTAAACAGACCGATCTCTCCCCAGCGCTTCCTGGTTGGCCTTAGCCAATCAGGACCCGCTGACGTCACGGATGATGTCAACGGCGGCCAAATCAATTGGCTGAGCGCTGCCATTTGAATTTAGCGCTGTTGACGTCATCTGTGACGTCAGCTGCTCCTGATTGATAAGGCCAACCAGGAAGCGCTGGGGGAGAGATCGGTCTCTCCAGCGGAGGCCAGCATTAGCAGCTACATGTAACGAGCGGTGCTCGCATAGAAGCACCGCTCGTTACATTTACTAGCAAAAACAGAAATCCAGATTTTGAAAACAAGTTTATGTAAAATTTATGTAAATCGAAAATAGCATTCTCGATTTGACTAAGTGTAAAAAAATCGAATTTTGCAAAAACGCAAAATTTGATTTTAATAAATTTCGCCCAAAGTATCATAATTTTTAAAGAGTACATTTTCCTCCTCAAGTGAATTTGACACACTATGGGACAATTCACCCATACTGTAGCAAAGTCAGCTGTACATATTCACTAAACTGTGTATTGTCAAGGCAATACCGGGTATTGTTGCATAGTACATTCTGAGCATAATCAGGTGAATATTAGCAGTGATATAATAAAGCAAATTTATCATAGACCTGTTTAAAAGAAACAAAGTCACTACAACTATCTCATTAAATATTAATTTCTACATATTAGTCATTTGCATATATTAATTTAGGCAGTAGCATTGTCACTATTTTGATGCATTTTGGTTACCAATATTGTCTTTGGAGAATCATCACATAAATTTCCACAGTATTTTACATTTATTTCAATAGCAGACAATTCCTAGCTTATATTGCCAGGAACCCTGCCATCATCCCTCATTTGCCACTTTCATTTGAAATAGTCAAATTCACAAGTATGCCTCCATATTCTATGGGTGAAATTTACTAAACTCAAAAAGGGTGGTTGCAACTTTTTTTCGAGTTTATTCCCTGTAAATATTGGTGTTCGAGCAAATAAATATCGACCGATATTTTTCAATGGATTTTTACCGAACGAAACATTTTGGTTGAATTTTTCAATTGGATTTTTTGATGGAAAAGTAGCCAAAGTACTAATGTAAAGTATGGCTACTTTTCCATAGAAAATCCAATCGAAAAGTTTCGATTGGTAAAAATCGATCGAAAAATATCAATTGATATTACCAATCGAACACCAATATTTACAGGGAATAATTTCGACCTTTTCGAGTTTAGTAAATTTAACCCAAAGTGTTGACATGTTTCCATAGAAAAGGTATGAAGTGTAAATATGCTGTCTAATGCCTAATGTAGCAAACTGTGAAACAATCTGCAACATTGAAGAAATTATCAATAATTTGGAGAAGTAGCAATTTGAGCAGAGTTATTATCATCGGGACAATTCATACTTTAATAAATATGCGCCTAAATGGTTAGTTAAACCACACTTGTAATATGTGGTACCCTCTTGGGGTCCCATATATAAAAAAGAGATCTGTAAATGGACAGCAAAAATGGACCTTTGTATTGCTGGACTTATAAAGGGAAGAACATTAATCATCAATGGAAGTCGCAGAGGATGAGTTTTAGGTTGAATCATTTCCATGCAGAGTTTTATTAAAGGGGAAAGTATCCCCTACAGTATGTATAGGCAACAAATTTTTAACATTCCATAAAATTAATTTAATATAAACCATAGTGTTCTATAATGTTACTCTCAGACTCTTAATTGACACACAGTGCCTAATTGTAATCTTTTGATGTATTATTGGTATAGTAACTTATTTACACAAAAAAAATCTTAAAGGCTTGTCTACATTAGCAACTCTGTGGCTGCTACTCCACACTTGCAATTTTAGTGCTTCTTAATAGCTGCAACTATGCAAATGACCCGGCAGCCGCAAGATAAGCTTAACAGATGATATCAAAGAACTCCATTGATTTGGACCTTAGTCTGTGACTTTAAATAACTGCATTCAATGACCAGGTAATACCTAGAACCCAATGGGTATATGAGTACCCAAAATCACTCTGGTGGGGCAATGGACTTACAATACCAACTGGACACTATTAGGGTGACCTTTTGCATAAGCTACTGTTCTACTCCCCTGACCTTTAAGTGCCCATGAGGGTTTTTTTGTTCTGTAGTTTTACCTTATGCTCAATCTCAAGGGTGTGGTAGCAAAGAGAATCTTACTACTCCTCAATTGCCAATAAAAAGTAAAATCACATTTTTTACAATATTTCTTTATCCAGATCTAAGTAACAGAACATTGAACTGACTTTTCAAGCTTCAAATTGTAATATACTAGCCCAATAACAGCCAGAAATTGTTCTTATGGGGTGATAACTCCTGTCAAGAGAATTAATCAACAAGAGCAATCATTTACAGGGGTCTAATAAGCCATAACAACAGCAGTTAGCATTCGCTCCTCTAAAGGTACTAGATTTATGAAAGCCAAATTCTGATGGGTTACTAGACCTTTGTAAAGTTCGCTTCTGTTACTATATTCCCCTGTATATTTCTTAAACATATCAGCCAAGGAGCTATTATCAGCCTTTCCTTAGCTCCTGTTCAGGAGCTTTTACTAAGTATGGCAACTGTATTCACATTTCATTAATACCTGGGATGCCCTGAGGATCTTTGGGAAATATACCATGTAAGCCTTCACATTATCTGGGAAAACTCTGTGCCACTTTTAATTGATGCTGGGAAGTTGCCTAGCAACCAACCTGAAACCTAAGCTGTCTCAGCTGGTCATCAGATGAGCTGGCACATGATCAAGATAGGAAAACAGTAAGACTTGTAGATGCTTGCTTTGCAGTATCTACTAATAGAACTTACACGATTTCATGTTATATTGATATATTTAACACATTTCTTTGGATTCTTGGGAAAAAGAATTAATAGATGATCAGATAAAATGTGGTTTTAGCTTTATATACACATAGTATGTATATACTACTTTTTATTATTAATTATGCAAGCAAATGTCCTTTCCTCCTAATTGTGCGGGGCTTCTTGGATCTGTCAAGGTGTACTGTAATATTAAGAATTTGGTTGAAAAAAAACACAATAAGAGTATGGAAAAAAGCACTGCAAAGATAAAATAAAGGGCATTTGAGGTGAAGCCAACAATAAAAAGAAAAAGAAAATCAAGAAATGGGAAAATTGCAGTAATAGATACAGAGGTCACATTTTATTAAGCAGAAAGAGGAAAGTGGTCTGCAATTGTGCTCAAAAGAATTGGGTCCAATGGCAAATGTTCCTGGTCCAATGAGATCTGAAGGATTTAGCCTCCCACTTGTATTTTTAAGGAATAATTTCAACAGAGAATATGTTTGTTCCATATAATAATGCATTATTTCTGCTTGCTTAGTGGAAGATGT
Source organism: Pipa carvalhoi (assembly GCA_021901965.1). Lineage (NCBI taxonomy): Eukaryota > Metazoa > Chordata > Amphibia > Anura > Pipidae > Pipa > Pipa carvalhoi. The sequence continues at coordinate 4,690 of JAKJJM010065423.1, read as the reverse complement.
ATTTGGTCATTCTTTCAACACAGCTGAAATACAGGCTACATTATAACAGAATGATATAACCCAGCACTGACTATGGGGCTATTACCAATTTCTTGTTTTCATCAGTGCAGCAGTAGTAGCAATCTTATGAAAAAGCATCAGAAATATAATAGGATTATTTAAAAAAAATATTGAAGATCTTTGAATATGCTAATATCCCTTTACATTCCTGCTTACTTGTGTTATGACAGTCTCTTCTTTTCTATAGAATTTTGGAAGAATGTAGGTAATCTCTGAATATTTTATCCTACATGTAGATTTTCTGATTGTGCGGAAGAGTGCCCATTGACCTTAAAAAAAGAAATCACTATATACATATATTTATATATATTTAAATGACTCTGTAAATGGATATTTATATAGCCTTCTTAGGCTATGCAGTGCTGAACCTTTTAACAATACATTTTTTAAACAGGTATGGGAGGGAGTGCTCAAAATAGCACAGATGAAGAAAATTAGAGGTATAGAAGTATACAAACGAAAGTCTATGCCACACAGAGTTTCTTACTTATAGAGGAAGACAAAACCACTTTAGTAGTCATTTGTAACATGCTCATGCCAGTCATAAATTGGCTCTACCAATTGCTATATTAGTTATTGGCCCAAGTGCCTGACAACAAAAAGAGACAAGAGGAAAAAGAGCTTACAGTTTATATGGGTTGGGAACACTATGGTAATAAAATCTTTTTGCCAATCAATCCCATTCATTTGTCAGCTTTACGATGTGTTGTTAGTTCCAATTACGTGCTTCATTTGACATACAGTATGTATGTGCATTCAGGGGGAAGTAGATAAAATTTGAAAACATGCACAAAAAGTCCTCTGTTCATTGTCAACATCTGTTCACTTTTTCAGAAAAAAGGGGAATTTGTTATAATGAAAAAATTAATTTCACCTCATTTTTCACACAGAACAGATAAATTAATATTTTTTGCTTAGTCTTAATTGAAGCACCAACAAAAACAAATGGGTACTTGGAGATAAAAAGACTCTGACCTGCTCCTCCACAGTGCCAGTCTCTCCCCCACTTACTGGGATCTGGAGGGGATGCCAGGTACAGAAGTTGCCAGGGACACCTGTTTGACAGGGTGGTGCCACTCCTGGGTATGTAGGCCCAATGTGACCTTTATAACAGGTCAATACATTTAGATTATTGCATGCACAGTTAATAGAACTAAATGTGAAAAGGAGGTGCTTTTGCAGATAATTCTTTCACATTGTACTTATAAAATACATTCCAAAAAGGACAGAAATAGACAACCTTTTACACCAAAATTTTCATCCACTTGTTGACAAGAACCTCACCCCTCCAGCCATCTAAAACATACTTAGATGTGTTTTTATGACCAGGGATGGGTTAACCACTTGCTAGAGACTTCCCGACAAGACCTAAGCCAGAAATGGGCATTACTTTAACAAAAACCTAATGTTGACACAGCCCAAAACTACATAACTGCCAGAGAGCTATAGCCCTAAGATGTAACAAAGAGGTATGGGAGAATACTCAATTCAAAAGTGGAAAGAGCTAATCTAAGCAAGTCCTAGTTTAATAATCTTGAACCTTAGTTCCAATAATGCACAAAAATGTTATCACATATTCCTTTATGACAACAAAAAAGAGCAAACAGCCAGCATATATACATATAAACATATATAAGGTTTTGAAAGTCTGAATTGTCGTGTAAAGGTGTGAATTCGCTAGCTAAAGTCAGTCGCAATAGACTGCTACTGTCACAGTCACAACTTTATAATGAGAATATTGTCGCAGTTGTGCCTTTACAAAGGAAATGTTGTCAAAGCTGGAACTTTAAAAATTGTCACAGTTGCGGATTTGCTATGGGAATCCGCTATTTGCGAATTCAACAGTCAAATTCTCACTTTAGAGAATAACCCCCTCAATCTTCTTTTAGATGAATGCATTAATGTGCAAATAGACTGAATGATATAAAGGATATTTAACCAACCACAAACAGCCTTGCATAAACTGCACAGTCTGTCTTTTGTCCAAGCTCCTACGCTTCATTTATTCTGTTTGTGCATTCTATATCAATTACAAACTTTTGTCCAAACTTTAAGGTGCAGTTTCATGTACCGGTCCAGTGGTACAATTCATACAAGCACCAATCTGCTAAACTGGTTTGCTTATCTCCAAGTGCCATAATCCTAAGGTACAGTTTTTACTGGCTGTTGACAAAATAGGAATATGATGGTGTTATGGTTGTCAAACTGAATGGTGATAACAATCAGAAAGGAGTTAGAATATTCACCAGCACACATGATAGAATATAATTAAATACTACCTGCACCATTATGTGACTTTCCTGGTATGGTTCTTTACAATCCTGCCTTGATTAGCCCTAGGTAAGGTAAAGACTCATGCTTATAAATGAACATAGACTGGTTAACCTTATGAATGGGTGCCAAAGACCCTTGCTCAACAAGAAATAATTGGTTTTATGCCAGTGGATTTATGGCAGATTGCTTTTACTGGGACTGAGTTATTTATAATGTACATGTATATGACACCAATCAGTAGATAAGATTTCAGGGGGCTCTAGACTGAAATAATTATGTAACAATCTGTTTTGAGAGCCCAAATGGCAGCTCATATCTAAGCTTTAGCTCATTCTACCTTGGGTGGACAGGATTAACAATAGCAAATGCTTTTACTAAAAAACACACTGCCGCAAGCACTTCAGTGATGGATTTTTAATGAGGTAATAAACAGAATTTGGATATTTTCCTTTACTTTTTCCCATTATCTCTACCAATCAGTAATTATCATGACATTCGCATTCTAGCTGCTACCAATCAGTAATATCTAAAGCAATTAATGTTACAAAAATGTATCAAGCAAGATTAAATGCACTACTCATCAAGAGGATGTATCTTATTGCTATCAATATGCACAGAGCCCAAAAAATACACCAAGGACATGAAAGCAAATAATAAACATATTACTTCATATTAAAAAACAAAGAATTAAAAAAAGAAGAAAAAGCCATAAATGCTCTAATCAACTAATTATCTTTTATTAATATTCAGTCAGACATAAATGAGATAATACACATCAGCTGAATAAGCAGCTCCAAATGTATATATGTACAGGAAGCATTGTTTGATTACTGTGTGATTATCAGTGGGCATAATTAATCCAGACATGTTGGCTGTGGAGCCTTGTGCAGCGCAATCCATATTTGCTTCTTTTCAGCTCCTTGGAAACACATTTCTGCCTTTCCTAAGAGGATTCCTCACTTTTACACATTGCTCATCTCTGCTTTACACAAAGCCAACTGGATTCTGCCTCTGACATATGCCATGCGTTTTAATGATTTTGTGATTTTGTGATTTTGCCCTGCTGCTGGGAAGTAGCATTTCCTAAATAGTTTCATCGCAGTAATTCCCTCTTCTGTAGTAAGTCACTGGCACTTCTGTTAGAGAAAAGCAAGTAAAGAGTCTACAGGGACAATGCAGTAACATTGGTAAATCTTGTCCTGGTCCAGTAACCCTTAGCAACCAATCAGTAATTATCATTTACTGCATTGTTGTAGTTAGTATAATGAATGAAAATATCTGATGGGCTGCTAGACTGCCGAAAACTTTGCCAACTGTGCAACTCCCTAAGTGAGCTGATGGTTCCATGCAAACTAACGTACAATATTCACAAGTTAAGACCTCAAAGGGATAAGGCTCGGCATTCATTTAAGTTCAGCAACATACTATATTTTCTTCTGATACAATATTGCATTCATATTTTTCAGAGACAGGTTGCATCATGGTTTTGTCCCAAATCACAAGGCAGATTTATAGAAGAATGGTAATTTTGTTTTCTTTCCAATGCAGGCATTTCAATCTGCATAGAATGTACGGCTCCGCTCATATATTTTCTTATGTTATTGCTGCTCTCTGACACTCCCTTGGTCCTTCATATGTCAACTCTGTCCTTCCGGTCTTTGTTACTGCTGTCTCAACCATTAATTTGTTTCTACATTTCTAACATTATTCTAAATTTATCTGTTTGTAGTCAACTTGATATTAAAGTTTGAAGAATATCTATACTTACGTGTAGGTCATTTCTTATTTCTCCAGGCTGCTTATGTTACTGAAGATTTCATTTAAAGGAGAACATAGGATGTAAATGTATCTACTGTGAGAAGACACTACTGCTTTCTACACCTCATTCACATTTGTACTACAGCCAAACCAACAGACAAATATTGGCTACTTTTATTTTTTAGTTTTAAAGTGTATGTTGAGTGTTTCTTTTTAATCTGTAAAGTGACAACTTAAAGGAATTTATTTGGGTTTTTTAAACAATGTGTTTCTGCTCCAGAAACGAACAAATATTGTATGGAATGGGCAAGCTGTCAGGATACCGTCTGGCACGAGAAAAGGAGGAAGAGTAGCGACAGCAGCGGGAGGACGTGCGGAATGGACAGAACCTAGGGCGCGGAGTCTAAGACCCCTCCTGGTCTTCTCCTAGAGCCCCCGCAAGGAGGTTAGAGTTTAGCTGCGGAGGAGCCCAGGTCGCGGCTCCTAGGTCTGAAAGCACGAACGTGAGGAGCAAATGGCCGACAGAGAGTAGTACTGATTGGAACAGGGTAATGGAGTTTAATCGTAGTCAGGAAACAGGCTTTGGTCAGGGCTGGCG
>JAKJJM010065396.1:0-14582 GCA_021901965.1 Pipa carvalhoi | reverse complement strand
TATTCATTGGGTTAGAAAGGTACTTGAGATAAGTGGCCTAAGTCCATATATTTCAATACAGAAGAATTTATATTCAACAGAATAAGGGCCTAAGTCCAATACAAACTTAGTTTTTCTAAGAATATCAATTTTTGGACTTAGGCCATTTTTCCATTGAGCTCTTCAATTACTTTGTGTTATTCTGCACAGTGGTATAATAAATGGGGTAAAACCCAATTAACTTTTTAAACAGTGTTTGGACCATTTTTTTATAAAATTAAAGCGTGGTACAAAAGGCATTCACATTCCCAAGGAAAAATATCATAATGTTAAAAAGTTTATTAAATTATTTTTTATAAGAACCAGTTATAGTTTTATATAAAGTGATCATCTCACCCTTTAGTCACCTCTTCTTCAGGCTGAGTAGGTTTAATTCCTTTAAAACTCTCCTTACAACTAAGGTCCTTTACACCCCTTATCAATATTGTTGGTGTTTCAAAAACATTTCTAATACCATAGCATTCTTTTATATAATGGTGTCTGGGTATTGACTGAATATTTGAAGAAATACTAAGGTCCCCTAATCATAACTGATAAGCTGAAAGTACAGGGTTTCTCAGGTTAAACTGCTATAGTTTGAATCAGGAAATCAGTATATCATGGCCACCATGCTGGATCCTCATAAATATGATAATGTTATCACACAGGAAGGGATATTTTTCCCTAATATGGGAGGATAATTGGCTCTTACCTCATGGGTTTTTTTTGTCTTCCTCTGGATCAACATTACAGGATAATAGGCTGAAGTGTATGGAGTTGTTTCTTTTTTCAGCCTTATAAACTATGTTACTATGTTACTATATTGTTTGATTGGTTGGAGATTGTCACATGGTCCATTAAAAGCAAACTCTTGTAGCTTTAGGAGAAGCTTGTAAAAGTAAAAATAATTACTTTTGCAAATGCTCTTCCCTTGTTAAGGAGTATAGCATACCATTCCATTTTTTATATGAAAGGTTATTGGTTCAAAGACTAAAAAAATCTTTGTAAATAAGAACCCCATTGAATGTCCTTTCTACTCAAAAATACCCTTTTCAAACCCTACACAGAAAACCATCACTTTTAGCATGAAAGCCTTTAAATTAGCAGTCACTTTCTGTCTTTATTCATGATTTTTATACATATCGATCCAAAAACATTTGTAAACCACATTCTGCCATAAATGTCAAATTTGGATTGACAGACAGGAGCTATATTGGTGGATGGGTTTGAAGTGGTCTCTTTTTTTTTATTTATGATAAGTCCAGCATCTTCTATTTATTCATATACATATAGTACTGATAAACACATATACATTTTTGTGTGATCAAATGCACCAGAATCTCCACTATATACAGTATAAGAACATACATTCTCTGCACTCTCAATAAAAAAGCATTCTCAATAAAATAACTTTGAAGCCAGAACTTGCCTAGGTTTCACTTTGGTTAACTAATGTGGTTATTAGGCCATTGATAGCAGCCATGTTATGTAACAGCCCTCACCCATTAATATTGTTTTCTATGGTGCTTTAAATTATACATATTTAGGAAATGTGCCCATAAGCCCAATTTTTAAAGCTAAATAGTAAAATATCTTACTTTCTAGACAAAATTTAGAATTTTTCGAAGCACAAATTGAATATATAGCAACTATAAATGCATTTGAGGCATTTTCATTTTTTGGTGTTACTGTCCCTTAAATACTTATTATTGTACAGTATTTTTAAGGCACTAACATTTTGTACTGGATGCTAATTCTAATAGACGTAGCATGACAATGTCAGGTTTTTAACTAGAGAATAAGGATATTTGTTATCTGATATTCTGCTGTATTTATCAGTTGTTTCTACCTTCAAGGGAATGTTGTTTTTCCCCTATGACATTTAAACATGAAGTCTGACTATACATGTATGCACTATTGCAGGCAGTGATGTAGTACAAAAACAGTGTTTTATGGAAGAGTGCTAAATAATACTGACATAGCTTCTGCATTGATCTGGAATGTTAACTTACCTAGCTTCAGATACAAACTCTTTACATGTGAGGTAGGGCAATCAATTTAATAGAATACAACTGGCTTTAGTAAGAACAGAAGATGAATACTAATAGTGCAGCTTGGATTATTGTAATTCATGAGATCTCTAAAGTTTCCTTGTGGCATTTCAGGTGCCATAAATATGCTTTCAGAAGAATATAGATTATAGTTTCAGTTTAGTTCTTCTGTAACGCTATTTTCAACACACTCCTTGCATTTACATCCACATTCACTCAGGGGATAGGCTCGCTTACATTAGGAGTAGTGCCTGTATTTTTAATCATGGTCACCAGAGGTTCTTCAAACGGGAACAGTTTTATTCACAGCACACCAAACAGTAGCACACTTGGAACTAATAGTACAGCATCCATCTTAAGGACACAGAACATATTTTTGTGTATAGTTGCCCTCTGTTAGCAACAAGACTCAGGAACAACTCTCACCCCTCGCTGGGTTGTGCACACCTTGGGAAACTTAGGGGAATTCCTTGCTCACCATCTGAGATGAAACCAGCTTGAATGCTTCTCACTCCAGGGATACCACTATCTCCAGACCTAGCAAACTGCCGCCCTAAACCCTGTCACTTCAGACCCTGCTCCAAGTGCCTGACTTTCTATCCAAGAGACCCGGGCCCACTAAACCCATTGCACTCCTTGTTGGGGAAGCTATCCTTCTGTAGCTAGGGCTAACTATCACTTCTAAAGTGATCTAACTCTTTGGCTCTACTAACTCACTTAGCTGACAGGCTCCTGCCACCCTTCTGGTGGAGGCCCTGGAGCCCAAAGCAGAAAGATCCTTTTACTTCCTGAACAGCAGTTTATATTAACTCTGAGTCCCCACCCAGATTAATATATTTAAAAACACATATTTCCTGAATGCAATAAGTATGTACTCTACTAGATGGAGTCACTATATAACCTTATAACATTATCTCTATAGAACACATTGCATAATACATAATGCATAATCCTCTTACACATAGAACACTTTTTAGCAAATTAAATATCTATTATTTATATTTTCCTGCACCTCTTTAGCTGATCTTAAAGATTAGATAATCATACAGGCTTACTGGTTTTTGATGCAATGGTATTCTACATGGTTACTGTTTGAATAAACCTATTTGTAGTACCGAGTAGTGTTGAGCGAATGGCTCGGCAAAAGGTTAGTTGTGTTGTAAGTCATGTGTAAGGAAAAGGTCCAGTGAGGTCATAGGCTCTAGTCTAGTCACTAAATCCATATACTTTCTTTTCTTCCAATTTCAGTACCTGAGAATACTATTAAGTCCAACTTTGTTAAAGAGTTGAAGGTAGAGGACTGACAGAGGGTCCTGCAGACACCTATAAATCCCATGGAATTTATTGAAAGCATTACAGAATTATTGCAGTCCTTTAACAGTATAAGTAACAGGATCCCCTTCAATGTGTGAAGCAGTGAAAACCAATTACAATTGTCCTCAATCAGAAAGGATCCTGGTCAGGCTGTACTAGTGAGGAAACTAATGCCTGCAAAGATATTATACTGCTTTGTGAGTTAAATCCATAGAAGTGCACAGCTCAACAGGTCCCCCATCCCCTACAAGTTTTATTAAACTGTCATCTACACTTTTAGTAAAATGTAAACTTTGTGCCCTAAAATACTACTACATTAATCCATTTAATCAGATGGATTAAAATTATTCTGCAAGAAGAAAAGGATTGCCTATGTATATGCAAGTATGAAAATCGGTAGATAACATATTACAATTAAAAAAAATAATAAGATTCTTATTCTATTAATATAATAGAAAATTGTTAGCCAAAAGCATTCAAACAAAGAATTAAAATCCTTAAACTCATTATTCACACAGCTATTCCTATACAATTTACTCAGAGCACATAGAGTTCTAGAACAAAGCTATGAAAAGATTGTAGCCAAAGAAAGGAGAAAACGGATTGATGGAATCTCTGTTAGTAAGATTAATCCTGGTGAGTTTAATTTCTTGAACAACAAAACATAAGACTTTCTCAGACTACATGAATTTTTTTAATTCCTGTAATCACTAATTTGAACAACCATCCTATCAGTTAGTCATGTATCATCACCCTTCAGGGAATTATGCTGTAGTGGGAATACCTGTAAAAGTAAAAAAGGAAAGTCAGTATTTTAAACCCAATGAGGAGAAGGGATGTGGATAGTTAAATTAGCCAGAGTGCTTTAACATTCAGAACAGACATTTTCTTCTGTTATTTTGTTGGTCTGATAAATAGTGTAGACTCAAACACTACTGCAATTATATTTTCAGTAGTATTTCAGTTAGCTCAGGATAAATGTTAAACCCCCACTAGTGGTTGCTAAAAAAATGAATAAACCCACAAGCACTAGAGTAAAGGAAGAACAAAGCTGTAACACACGGGATTACTGGAACAGGAACAGCATCATGTGTCACAGGGGTTCTACAGGAAAGGAATGATTGTAGAGGAGCTAAGGTGGACCCAGTCACTGCTACACCTCTTGAGAAGCTAAGGCATGCTATGAGGGGAAAGAGAAACTGTGTACCCCTTGAGGAGCTAAGGCACACCATGACTATTATGGCTCTAGAGGAACTAAGGGGTACTAAGTGGTTTATGTTGATCCTCTGTACCACAGTAGGGTTGACACTGTTTAACAGTGAGGCACAGAATCGAAGGAACCCCTTGGTCTTCACTCTTAACCCCCACAAGGGGTTATGGCCTTTTCTGCTAGGTACCCAGAGGTTGGGACCCTCTGGTTAATCCTGCACTGTTGGAAGCTTGTGTAGGCACACATGGGAACAGTGTTGCTGACCTGAGTCAGCAGAGCTGAGCACAAAGCACAGGATCACTTGAAGCAGCATGGCAAAACTGTCTCTCACACTAGGAATATTGCAGGGACAAGACCCAGTGATGTGCTTGTCTGAATGCTGTGCTGGAGAAGACACAGGTTGTTGCAGGCTGTTTAAATATTATACCTTTAACCTCCCCCTATATGTTCTCTTCTGCCTTCTTCTTGACTTGCCTAAAATCTAATATTAGTGTCTCCTGATATAAAGGCCCTTGAAACAATTATGAAATGCATGACACCACCTGGAACTGTAGCCTGAGTTAAAAATGGAAAAAGGTACAAGGCTTGTGGTGTAAAGTACCCTTAGAGGTAGACAGGGGTCAGTAAATGAAAGTTCAGACAAAGTTAGGTCTTTTGTGTGAACAGGAAACTGAAAAACAGCTTGGGCAAGTTCACCTCTCTTTCATAATGTGGTTGTACATGTTTCTATATTTATCTTATTAACAAGAGGGTGCCCACAAAATTTCATTGCATTGGTTGCACTTCCTTACATAACCATGTTGCTGACATACCTAGGAAGAATGTGCCTACATTTTGACTACACAGTTCCATCCAATGTAGACCCACAGAGTCAATTAAGAATTGCAGGAGGAGGTTCTACCTAACCTGTGAGTGGCTGCTTGTTGATCACTTTCCAAGTTTTTTTTAACTATCTATGCATCAGAGTTAACTTTTTTCAGTTTGCAGTAACTACAACTTTGACATTCTAGTTTTATAATACATTCAGATGTAATTTCAAATACTTCTTCTGTAGGTCTTCCCAGAGATAGAGCTGGTTTGAAAGATCTATTTTCCTGAAAATCCTATAAGACTTTGTTAGAGTTGACATCTGGCTATTATGTTGACCAGTCCATGAAAAAGAGGTCTCCAGCTCCCTATTTCTTTACCAAATAGTCTTTGCATATTAGAAACATGCTTGAAATATATTCCTGCTCTATGATTAAATTGAAACTAGTCTAGCAGAGACCACAGTAGATAGCATTATGTTGTAAAATCGACTGGTTCCCTTTCTGGTTCTTTATTGCTGCTAGGAGGAGGTTACATTTCTTGGCTCTATTTAGCATCCACAGGTACATGCCAACATTGCCAGATCAACTGTGTTTGAACTCGGCTTTCTGTATAATTCTTTATATTAACTTTGATTTTCTGTCTTCCAACTGCTACAAACAGCTTTGATATAGCCGCTTGCAACATCAGCATCCGCTGCTTAAGTTCGCACCTGGTTGCTAGGCAACCAGACACTGCCAATTCCTGGGCCAATCGCTGGGATGACATGATGGTGGGAGATTTAATGCAAGCGATCCTTTAGAGCAGTGCTCAGTCATCAATGCATGCTTTGTGCATACGGTGTCAGCATTTCTATGCTCCTGGTTTCTTGGCTTCAGCGTCTTCAATCTCCTGCAAGGTGCAGCCTCGTGTCTTTGCTTTGTGCTCTCAGTGTTTCTATGTGACTGTATTTTCAGTGGCTTCTCGTATCTCTTGCCTCCTGCTACATTCTGCCTGAGTGCACTGTAGCACTCTGTCTCAGGTCTTCTGTTTATTTGTCTTCTGCTTCATGTCCCTGTCCTCTGTCTCTGGACTCCTGTGTCTCTTGTGGCTTGTGTCTTTGTATATCTATATGGGACTGTATATGTATACAGTATATGTGTTTGTGCATATGTATAGGACATGTTCCCATTTGTTTGTTAACCTAAGAGGTGTCATTGATTTAACCACTCTCCCACACAATGCCCAATCACCCCTGATACACATAGCCCCTCACCACTAACACCCACCACCCTAAAAACCAAACACCCATCACTCTTGTACCACGTACCCTCTCCGCTAACACCCATATTTCCTTCCTCAGTATCCCTACACCCACCCCTGTAAAACTAAATCTCCCTTATAAACATACATCCTTCCTCCAAATACCCTTACATCCACTCCTAATGCCCATATACCTGGAACCAGACAGGCCTAGCAGAGGATTGGAGTATGAGACCTGTGTATGTTTGTGTGTGTGTGTGGGCGGGGGGGGTTAAGTATGTACAGTGTGGATGAAAAGTAATAAAATGTGGGTTGGGTATGTTCATATACAGAATATGGGGTATATGCAAGGCAGTTGAATATGAATAGTCTTTTTCTATTTACATTGTCTGTTTGTGGCTTAGCAAAATTGGTTTAAGTATTCCTTGCATTGTAACTGTAGTGTGCATGATGAAATAGTAATTTATGAGTAAGTGTTGGGCCATTGGGCTTAGCTTCTCTGTTGGCCCCAACATGCCTCAGTCTTGCACTGTGTGAGTAATATGTTATAAATCAGTCATTTCAAGCAGTAACAGTCATAAATAACATTAGTAACGTCTTGACAATGAATGTAAATCAATTTATTAGTTCCTTAATAAAAACAAAAAATCAAGTTGTGTGAAAAAAACTTGTTTATCTTTTGTCATTTACAAGTTTGTTATTTATGTAAACCTGTAATTAATCTAATTTTAAATCATTCATGTATTGATGCCTTATTGGTTGTCTATTCATAATAGAGATATGACTTTACAATGGTTTGGCAATTTGTTTAAAAAAAATAGTAACACTACTATACAATGCAAGCAGAAAGAAGGCATAGTTTATTGTGTTGTCTGGATAAATTTTTGCCCAGTGGGTTTGATAGGGAACCACTGGCCATGGGACAGGTCAATTAGAAAAGAATATACTATACTTATTTTTTAATTTCTAAACTATGTACCTACTAAATGTGATCTACAATATAATGTAGAGAGGTGGTTATTTTAGTTGTACTACAAACTAAATCATAAAAGTAGAGCTTTTAAACTTGCAATTAACAGTAAGTGAATATCAATAATTAAAACCTTAATAGCAGAAAGAAGTGGAAAATATTTTGTTAGAACATCTTAATGAGAAAACCTGTTACAAAATGAGTAATACACTTGTATCCTTTGCAATAAACGCAACCGTGTTAATTGTGTGGAGAAATAATATGCAACAGAGATCTCACATTTTACCCATGGGATTGTATTATATATCTGGAAAATTGAAATGGATATATCAAAGTATATTTTATTTTAGATGATTTTTTTTTTAAAAATAGGACTCCTATAGAGTGTATGCAGATGCATTTAAATATAAAATAGGATATAAAGAGAAGCTATCTCACTATTCATCTACAGTACTCTGCAGAAATACTCGTATTACTATATTTCATAGCATATGTAAGAGCTTTGGCCATTATGCAAATAAGTCTCATATTTTCTTTGTAAATTTTCCTTGGTGATCCATTAAAACTGTTCAGCAATTGCCAAGCATGGGAATATTTTCAACATAAGGCATTACTAAGTACAGCATTGTGATTCAGAAAATAGCCATAAATTCCAACACTTATTCCTAGGATATGAATTCAGATGAATTACAACATTCCATACACTATTTGACTCTAAAACTATTGCTATTTCATTCTGGCTTATAACTAAATTTGATACAACCATTTGAACCTGCATGGGCTTCCTCCGGGCACTCCGATTTCCTCCCACAATCCAAAAACATACATCTGTGGCTGTCTATGTGTGTGTATCTGAATATGGAAACTAGATTGTAAGCTCCATGGGCAGGGACTAAAGTGAATGATGAATCTCTGTAAAGCGCTGCATAATACCTGTATATCAGTGCTATATAAATGAATCAATGCAATACAAAGCAGTACAACAACTGTACACAATATAAAGCAACCTGTCCTCTGAGAACTAATGGCAAGTTTGGACTAGGTGAGAAATTGGGCAGAGCACTCTAGATAAGTACATGTAGGTGCTGTGTATAGGCCAACCAATCAAACCAATCAATTCTTCAATCTTTAGCACTCACCTAATCAGGAAAGTCATGTGGTTTGCATGAGATGTGTTAAAATATTAATAGAGAAGATTTATAAAAAGGAATTATAAAGCTGATTTCTGCTTTTAAAGAAAAATTAGAAAGATATTTAAAGGGTCACTAAAAGCAAAGAAAAAATGCCTCTGTACAGTTTAGCTGAATTTAGAATTGCCTATTTACCCAGACACAACTAGTACTTAATTTACCTAGCTCCAGATGTCAGATGTTAGCTGTCATGGAGGTCAAGCAGTACATGGAATCTATTTTGTGATTTTAGTAGCCACCCTCAGCCAGTATTGCTCAGTAGTAGCCTGAGGTAAAAGACTGATTTTACAGAATTTAAAAATGGGTTTCTAGCTAAAGAATTCATCTGCAAATTACAGGTAAGGTTGCTGAATCATTCCTTTAAAAACAACCTCATGTAAAATGCGCATGCTACAGAACAGAGTCAAAATGAAATGAAATTAATGTTGCATGGCTGCTTAAAACAGTTGCACATGTAGCATGCATTTTATCTGATTTCAAATCAGCATTGCAGTATGTGCATTTTATATGTGTTTGATTTTAAAGGATGTGGTTGCAACCCTTATTAAATACGTTCTGTTTTAAGGGACTTAGTTTCATACATGCCATAATTTTCTTTAAAAGAAGAAGATATGAATAACAATAAATGAAAGGTTGCATAGATTGCAGTGCATTAGCATTCCATACCAGGCTAGCAGCAACACAAACCACAGGGGGCTGGCCTCGCTTACTTATTGGAGGGGTACACATGCAGCAAATAGTATTTCATATGTGTGGTGCACTTATCCAATTAATAAAGTAACAGGGTGCCAGAGGGTCATGCTTTTAAACAGACACACAACATTTATTAAACAAGATTAAAGTAAAGACAAGGTGAAGAGCAGTATATGTTGCAATTAATATACTTAGGTTTCCAGACACAACTTTTTGAGACAGACAGCATACGGATGTATAGTTACCCCCAGATGAACAACAGATAATCAGCATGTGAGTCACAGAGTTGAATTCTTTTGGTAGCTCCCTTCACTAGACAGACCTCTCAGGGTAGTCTTCTCCTTTAAAGCTAATCCATGGTCCCTGAGCCTACCACTCTGAATCCCTAAGATAGCTACACCAGGCCTCTAAGCCCATTATGATCCTGTTGGGGTCTCAGGCTACAAAGATAGATAACCTAGCCTGTAATGCTCTCACCCTCTGAGGTGAGCTAGAACTTATTAGTTAATCTAAATTAAAGTCTCTTAGAAGAGCATCTCCACCAGGAGCGTGGGGGTGCTGCTGCTGAAACACCATGTGGTTGAAGCCCTAGGGCTCACTCACTGCACAAGCTCATATTAGTGAGGTGGGACCTAATACACTTATATCACAAATTAGAGAGGTTGTAACATTGCCAGTTAAAAGTAACATGACAACAACGTGTCATATGACTGGTGCAGTGTCAACATTGCTCCAGGATTATAAACACCTATTGATTAAACCTATTTTAACTTTTCTGCCCCCTTTCAATTCACCCAAGAACACCAGGACATGAGAGGTGGGGTTAGAAAGCCGCAGCTTTTATTTTCAAACCAATATTAACAAACGAAATAACTTCTTTAAAATTATGTATCCATTACAATATTAACACATCGGAATGCTTGTCCCTTTTCAAAACATTCTCCAATGGCTGTCCCACCGTGAGGCAGCCAGTAACCACCAATCCTGAGACCCTGCCCAAGGATTCTCCACTCTATTCATGAGAATGGCGGAAAGTAGTAGCAGGGCAGCCATTAACCAACCAATCCTGGGACCATGACCTAGGAGTCACCATTTTATATATCTATATCACCATCTCCTCCAGATAACACCTTCAGGGCAAGCATTTCCAATTCTGCCAGGCCAGTGTTGAAACAAAAGAGAGACTGTTCTGATAAAGAAACAACCCCATAAACAATACAAAATTTTTATATTTTCCTTCCAACAAGTACTTCTTTAACAAACATAAGAATTGAAAATATTTTTTTTAATATTATTTATATAATTTAATACACAATAATCATTAGAGTCATACCCATATACATCAAGGGTATGAGTGAGGAATGCTGCTTTCCTGACTCTATTGCAAAATGAGGAATTTCTGAACCTCCCACTTCCTCTTTACCCACACAACCTACTTCCTGTAAATCCCCACCTACTCCTTCCCTGCAGTTCGTAGACCAGTCAATAGCCCCTTACACTATGCTCCAGAGGCTGCTTATATATTAGGTCGCAAGTGGGAGCTCCAAGCACACTAATTGGAATTCCATACACACATGAAGGCAAGAGCTCAGAAAATCATGTGTGGTAATGCTGTGCTGGGAACTTTATTTAGTGCTGACATTAAGGGAATGTTCTAAACATTTCAGTATTTCATGGAACTGGATTAAACCATGTGGAAAATAATCATTTTGACTATGCATTTATAGGATATAACTGGGAGGGTAAAGTAGCTGATGAAACATATCTCTATAATTAAACAATCCTCTCACTAATGTACTTGTCTTTGTATAATACAGCACACAAACCTGGATTCATGAGATAGGGTGAGAGAAAGATGATCTGTGTTGATAGATATTTGACATTAAAGGAGGGACACTAAAGCCTGTAAATAAAGAACTTCCTACTTATTGGCCACCTAGTATTAAGTACAGCAAGTGTTAAAATGACAGATTTAGGCTTACTGATTTTAGCAGAGTATCAGTTGACTTTTGGTACTGCTGCACGATCAGCTACATTTACACAATCCTATGCCAAGGATTATTCCTCCAAGCTCCCCGATGCAAGCCCTCTGTAAGTGACCTAGACTGTTAAAAAGTACCCACCCTCTTCTAATTTTGGAGAAACACCCAATGAAGTTCATATGCAGATCTAAAAAAATTAGGAAGGGGGTGGGTACTTTGCAACAGTCTAGGTCACTTACAGAGGGTTTGAATTGGGAAGTTTGGAGGAATGATCCAGGGCATAGGACCATGTAAATTTAGCTGATCCTGCAGCAGTACTCTATGTCTAATGCCAGTCTTCACAATTAACAATGTTTTAGAACTATAGTACTCCTTTAAGGCAATTTTAAAGATTTTAGTTCACCGTCCAAAACATTGTTTTTCATTCATTTGAATGGATACAGCAGGTTCAGAGTCCTCTGAGACATTATTACCATTAAGAAATGTGGCTTTTTTTTTTCAGGGTTCCCCTTAGGTTTCCTTTGCCAATTATCACCTTTGTTGAAATGCATATTAAGCTTAATTGAGTTTGAGCTAGTTCACAGTTTATGAAGTCAGATAAAAGGATTCTGCAATCAACATTTTATTTGACTAAGGCACACATGCAGATGTAGCTGAGCTAAGTTCTCACGTAAAACTGCGGATCTTTGTAGCATTCCAAAACAATGAGCTAGAAACTAGTGTGAAAAAAACTGGAATACGCTGATGAAATGTGTCAAATGACAACATTATTTGTCTTGCTACAGCAGGATATGGAAATGGAAGACACGTCCAAGTGATATATATGTTTGTAGAAATTATGCACAGATTAATTCATGATTACAATTTTACCTCAAAATTTGGTAAAAATAAACAATAAACTGAAATGGGCATATTTACAAAGACCATTTTGACCATATTGATTTGTTTCACCCTGGGAAATTTTTAATTTCCCTGTACTTTTCGATTTCCCTGATTTGTAAACGATAAATAGAAATGTTTCCCCATCTAAATAAATCATTATCGGTAAATATTGATCAGTTGACAGGGGAAAATTTGTTCTTCTATGAGGGTCCCTTTTAATTACAGATCTTTTTTTGGTGGGAAAACATTTTGGACTTTGGCTAAGTGACAGGACCAACTCCATAGGGAATAACGAGCAATTCTTTTGGTTGATAAAATTGCCTTTGAACAGGTTAGTAAATAGGCCAAAACAGCAATATCATTATAAATGGTCTGTTTCTCTTGCATTAACTTGTCGATAAACTTAAGTAAATGTCCCGCAATGTGTATAAAACAATAGGTTTTAGGTTATAGTATAAACAAAGAATGTTGAAAGGTTGTATAAGTCTATGGTTTTCTATTTAGGAAACTTGTTCTTATGCATAGGCTATAGTTTTAAGGCTGTTCCACACGTAGTACATTTATGTGCTAGCAACATCTGCTGTCACATTCTTCGGAAGACATTTTTTAGTTGACATGATATGTAATTTTCTCTTAAGTGATGTGATACCACCACTGATGTTTCTATAAAAATGTACTGAGAAAGGTGATATGACAGAAACTTTCAAATATGTCAAGGGAATTAACAGAGTTCAGGAGGAAAGCATTTTTTTCAGCAGAGCAGAATAGCTAGTTCTCCAGACTCAGGCATTTTTCTTATATTTATACTACTGAAATGTGTCTTTCTCTGTTTCTAAGATTAGCATTCTGACAGAAACTGTCATGTATTCATTTATAAGTTGTATGGCGGATCTAAGGCTCCATGCTATATGTACTTTTCTTAGTTTGATTGGTTTACCTAGACTGACTCACTAAGTCACTAAGAGTGACAACTTCCACAACAATGTGAGTTAAAAAGAATATGTCTGCTACTCTACAATTTGTTAAATACATGTTTTAAAAAAAAACTATTTGATCATTGGACCTCAAGACAGTTTTGACTGAGGAAAGAAATTTCCAAATCACAAGATATAACAAATATTGAAGATTAATGAAGAAGTATCTGACATGCCAAAGTTGAAAGCAAACACATATGGCTTCAGCACATTTATTAAAGGCTGTAATAGCTGCCTAAATTTGCCTTCAGTTTGCGGTTTAAAGTTCTTGTCAGTTGTAGCATATTATTTCATATGAAACATCAATGATCAGCAGATATACAATATCATTATTTCTGCTTTTCCTTTTATAATAAAGGGTAACCAAGTTTTTTTCATAATTTTATCCACAACAACTCTATCAAGACCATTAGGAATTAAAGGCGTTGCTGGTGATACAGTCATTAAGCGATCAAATACAAACGTGTTGATGGCAAAATGCATATCTTTGCCAGAAAGATGTACGCTCCTGCTGGCAAACCAACCCTTACATGTGTTTGCTGGTTTATCTCCTTGAAATTGTTAATATTGTCTATTTAACTTTGTCAGATGTCGTTTAAAGCATTTTCCCTCTGATACTACACCAATCTGTACAACATCCCTCATTGTTTTAGGCACAAATCAAACACATTTTTTTAACAATCCATATGTTTCTATTATCAATCAGAGAACAAGATATTCATATGTCTATACTTTGTACAGCCTACCTATTAATAAATGTCACGTGTTTTGTGAAAGGAAGAGGTTACTGTAGTTTTGTAAGAGTGCTAAGCATAGCAACCAAAGAAAGATCACATTAACTGCAACAAAAATTACACTTGTATCTTTCTAAGGACAATAATAGCAGGTTACATTTAATTAAGGCAACTAGTTTAGGTGGTTACAGAGGGTTGGATTTATTAGAAACGTTAGTTGGGATGGACATTTATTAAAGAATAAATTTAAATAGGCAGATAATTCAGGTAAAGTATTATACAATGATGATATAATATTAATATAATAATACTATAACAATATACTATAAAAAGGGGAGGTAAAAGAGGAGGAGGCTCCCATGGTATATGTTCATCACAATGGCGTAGCGTGGGGGGGTGGGGGGGGGCGGTCTGCAAAAGCGGCCGCCCCCTGCGCTCGTCCCCGCCCCCGCCCGCATCCTTGTACGCTTGTACGCCTATGCCATAGGCATAGGTTTACAAGGATGTCTATAGAG
>JAKJJM010065391.1:0-12555 GCA_021901965.1 Pipa carvalhoi | reverse complement strand
TAATTATCCAGCTTCAGATGAAACAACTACTGGGATGAATGGCTTTTCACTAAGGTATAGTACAACATATGTAAAGATGTAATCTGACTATAGTTCTCCTTTAAATATAATCCAAGTGCCAGTCCCAATATTATTTATTTTCTTTATATATTGGTCATAATAAACCCATCCAACTCCACAAATTTTGTTATTCCTGTATCAAATAATTGTATTATAAGTGGTTTGTCTAAATATGGAATGTATGTACTAATACTAAGTGATTGTTTAAATGACTTGCCTAGTGTTTGCTTTTGTTTTTCTTCTGTTTTGCCAGATGTTGCTTGTTTTGTATTCATTTACTAAAAATCTTCTCCAGTTGTTGCTGTGACCTTGGCTGTGGTGCTGTCACTAACAATTTGCATGTTTTTCTGTGGGACTTTCCAACCAGTTCCTATCTCTCCTGCAGAAGTATGACGCTGAGCTTTTCCGAATGTCTATGCCATGTCTCAGTGCCATAGCTGGTGCTCTGCCACCAGATTATGTTGATACCAGAATTAAAGCTACTCCAGAGAAACAGATGTCTGTGGATGCCGAGGGGAATTTTGACCCAAAACCAATCAATACTACAAAGTGAGTTATCATTGCTGTTATAGACACCTACTCATTTAATTTGTATGCAATATGGTACCAGCCAATTTGGATTAGTCTGAAACAGCCTATTTAGTCTAATTTGGTTTTAGTCTGTATTCACTCTATATAAATGCCATAAATAAACAAATTGAAGACCAACATTAGCCTAGGAGTTTTAAGCAGATATTCATGCCTAAATTGATATTTTGGATGACATACCCTTCAACAGTGTGGCTGTGAAGTTCCTAATACCAAATGTTGACGTATGTAGAGAATTAATAATTTTGGAACCTTGTAGTGATGGGTCCTGGATTTGATTACACCTGGACATCATCTGCATGGGGTATGTTTGTTCTCCCCACACTTGCATGGGTTTCTTCTAGGTACTTCAGTTTCCTATCATAATCCAAAACCATGCTAGGTTAATTGGAGCCTGTATAAGTAGCCACTCGTCTGTATGTGATTGTAAAGAGAGACTAGAATGTAAGTTGCACACTGAAGTGCATGATTCATTCCTGTAAAGCAGAAGAATTTGCTACTATATAAATATGCACAATAAATAAATACATGAGATGTAGCATGCAATTGGCTCTGTACATAAAAACTGCATAACACCATGCAGTATGTAGAAAGCATCTTATTTGTCCATTAATATTGCGGGTTGTTATCTGGTGCAGCAGACATAAAGCTGGGGGATTCTTTCAGCATATAAAAGCACGACCCAAGTCTGATTTTTAAATATGTTTTTTTTTATTAACATCCCTTGCATTTTATTTACCACCTTGAAGCTAGTGGCCTTAGCATATATCTAGGAAATGAACAGTGTAAACTGTCTTGTATGCAGTGTATTTAGGTATGTGTAATATATTTAGTTGTCAGACTGTGAAGGGTACTACAGTTTTAGTTCATATTCATTAGTGGTTGTATCTAATTAATGTCTATAGCAACATAAATGCATTTTTGGATGTTTTTATTGTCAATTCTATTATGAGCTTAGACTGGAAGTTCAGTCATGGATATCTGTTTAAGCACTCCTGAATACACTACTTTACAATAAGTTTCCCTTCTTTTACTGTTTAAAATTAGCTTCTGTTATCCTTCTTGTTTTCCCTGGCTTAACATATGCTCATGTCTGTTTGTAAGATATAATGTATGTTATCAATAATAACAGTGTATAAAGTTTTACTCATATTCAGGGTTGTTTTCCCCTCTCCCAAGAAAAACTCCAGATTTGCATTTAAGTTTAGGCAGTTTAACGGTAGTGCAGTGTTGAACCAGCTGAAAATCAGCCTTGCTCATGCTTTCTCTCATTACACTGTGCTTATGCTTGTTTTCACTATGTACATACTCTCTTGAGACTTGTATCACAAACAAATAATGTACATTAGAAAAGTGATTAAAATAGCAATCACTGTATGTTTTTACAAAATGATAATAGAGTTGACTGTTTAAAACATGTTTTATTGTGAATTATAGACTATAGTTCTTTACAGAATGTCTTGCAGGCAGCACATCCAGGCATGTTTAGGACACCTGTGCCTGGTTTTTTTTTCCTCATTTCATTTCTCAGATTTCACAAATTCCCTTTTTCTTTAGTGATCTCCCTTAGGCCATCACTTTCACTGTTATCAGGAAACTCTAATTTTATGAAAACATTTTGTTTTTACTCCCAATAAATGTTTTACTTTCTTCAGTACACAGAAAAGCATATATTATTTTAATTTAAATATACACTGTATAAGGGTAATATAGAAAACAGCAATAAGGACTTGCTAGTTTAGCAATAACATTTGCTCGTTTTTTCCATTTCATAATGTTTGCATCAAAGGGCGAAATTTACTAACATCAAAAATGCCATTTTCGATTTACATAAATTGAAAATGGCATTTTCCTTTTCGAAATCCAGATTTCTGTTGTGTCTATTAAATGTAATGAGCGGGGCATCCATACGAGCACCGCTCATTACATGTAGCTGCTCAATGCGGCAGACGCTGGGGAGACTTATCTCTCCCCAGCGCTTCCTGGTTTGGCTAAGCTAATCAGGAGCCGCTGACGTCACGGATGAAGTCAGCGGCAGCCAATTAAATTGGCTGAGCACTGCCATTTGAATTTACCGCCGCTGTCATCATCAGCTGTCTGCAGAGCTTGCTATACCAGGCATATCTTAAGATATGCACAGGGGAGGATATCTTACCCCAGAGGATTATGTGGCAGCTTTCCCACATATAAGAACTTTGGTAGTGTCACCATAGGCACACCTGCCAAGACTTTATGGGCCACATTTTACAAGCTGCGAATGTGCCCTTCCGAATTCACTTTCACGTAGTGCATGAGGCTAGCCGCTGAAATTGTCGCGGATGTGCTTCACGCACTTCAAGAACAGGTGAACAGAGTTTCTGCGAGCGGCAGACAAAACTCTGTTCGCCCGTTCTTGAAGTACTTGAAGTGCGTCCACAACAATTTCAGCAGCGTGTCTCATGCACTTCATGAAAATGCATGCGGAAGTGCACATTCGCAGCTTGGATAATGTGGCCCTATATGTCACTCTCTAGATCAGGAACAAGAGAGAAGAAGCTTGTGGTGATCCGGAGGGATTCTGTGCAGATTAGTGCAAGTTTTAGCAATTGTTGACTTTGATGCCTTATACCAGTATTATTCTTTAATAGATCTTTTACTGTATTATTTTTTCATAGTAACATTTTATTGTATTTTTCAAATATAGAAATTATATATATATTTTTTTTTTTAAACACCCCAGAAATAAATTAAACTAAATAGAACACTAATTAGTGAAGTATTATTAATATGCAAACATCATTAAGCATTACAAAATCTTAAGTATAATATATGTTAACATAATATAGTTTTTAATAAGTTGATAAGAGCAAGAAGCAGAATGTTGCTGATCCTTAGCTGTAAAGCACTTGGACCAGGAGTTGATCACTAGACAGGATACAAAGCAGAATCAATAAAATTGCAGAAAATGAAGAAAACCATTGGTAAGATCTGTACATAATAATAATACATTTAATAAATAATATTAATGTGTATTATCCCTTCCCATATGCATAACCTTAAATTAATTAGAGTTTCAGAAACTAAAATTCTACTATGCAATCCCTCCAGAAGGTAATTCAAAAATATTTTGAAGGGTTACAGGGCCCAATACTGACCCCTGTGGTACCCCATTGGTAACGGTAATCCAATCTGAATATGTACCATTTATAACCACTTTCTATTTTTTACCTTTGAGCCAGATACCAACCCACTTATACGTATTATCTCCAAGATCGAACATTCTCAGTTTATATACTAAGGTTTTATATGGCACAGTATGCTTTGGAAAAATCAAAGTATATAACATCCAAAAACTCACCATGGCCCAGTCTAAAACTGACCTCCTCACAGAAACTGATTAGATTAGTTTAACTAAATCAATTCTTCATAAACCTATGCAGACCTGAGATTATACATTTTTTTTCATTGAGGTGCTCCAAAATAGCATCTCTAAGAAAATCTTCAAACATTGTACCCCCAATAGATGTTATGCTTACAGGTCTTCAGTACGTTTTCAGGCTCCTGAATTAACTTTTTGTAGATACATGTTGTGGTTTAGTAAGACTGTGACTTTGTAAAAGGTAGGCTATTTCAATAGCCCTCTAGATTTGAGGCAGACATTTTACTTGCTTTGCAAAGGCCAGCAGATGCCTTTAAGGATAGATATATTAGTTTCTGCTATAAAGATGCAAAGACTCTGCACGCCGTCCCTTGAAAGCACTATGCCTACTTTAGCCTCATCTGTTTCATCTATTTTAGTAGTCATTGTGGTTTGACAAGTAGTGAGAGTACCTGCTACATCCAGGGTCCAGGACAAAAGAGGATGCTGCTGATGAGTTCATTCCTGACAGAGTTTCAGGCCTATGCTGATGTGCATATTGCTGCTGTTGGATGAAATTTTTACCAATGTTAGCATCTTCGGGGTGCTTGTAGATATAGACAGGATTAATGTTAGACATGGAGCTATGGAAAAATTGTTTAATTTATTAATATTATTTTTGACATTTTATAATACAGATGTCTTTTAATTTACAAATCCCTGGTGCCCATAATCTGTGTTGGTTTACTGTTCTACTGTACCTAACTGCTGAGAATTGTGGGTTTCCACAGGCCCTCAGTGTTACAAAAATAATGTAACAATTTCTGCATACTTTACCGTATTTTCCAGGGTATAAGACGACCCCCCCAACTTTTCCATTTAAAATAGAGAGTTTGGGATATACTCGCCATATAAGACTACCCCTCTTTCAATGTACACCAAATTAAAAAACTTGGAATAGCAGAACTATAACGTAGAACAAACATAGTAGTGCAGCATAACAGTCACTTACAGCAATCCTGGGCACACGTTGAACTGTAACACACAGCACCCATTAGTAGAAGCTCCAAAACAGGAATAGGGCAGACGCTGCACCACCTCTATATAAAAGGACCTGCAGAGCTGGATGGCTGAGCAGCGGTTTGGCGACCCCTGTGAGACGGCGACTCACAGGTTGAGAACTGCTGGCTTAAAGTATATTCTGTGTGTATCTGGTTTTGACTCCTGGCTTGTTTAATCGTTCCTGAGTTCTTCCACTTCCCTATCAGTACCTTGTTTGTGTTATTGGTGGTGCAGTGTTTACAGCCACCTCTATCAGCGGCTCCCTAATGTCACTCTCCCCTGCCTCCAGTGCAGCTTCTGCCTTCCCTGCAGTGTGTTGGCTCCTTACATACTTGTGGAGTCGGCAGCTTTCAGGTCTGGACGCTCTCAGCATTGCCTAGCAACGCCAGTGTTCCCCTCCGTTAATGCAGTCTGTTATCTCTCCTTCTGCTTGCTATCTCTCCCCCTGCCTCAATGTAAAAAATAGCAGGCACAGCTCTAAAGTTTCATCACAGCTCTAAAGGATTTAACCCCCTATTATCTGCCTCTAGGATTCATTCAAGTAACAACCATAAGTCTCCCTTTGGAAATAAGATCATGAGAGCAGCATGTAGGCAGTCGCTGAGGAGAATCAGCTCTCCCCAGTACTTCCTGGTTGGACTAGCCAATCAGGAGCCACTGACATCACGGATGACGTCGGCGGCTCCCAATTGGTCAGTCCAACCAGGAAGCGCTGAGGAGAGCTGATTCTTCTGAGTGGCTGCCAGCAGACAGTGTAAGGAGCGGTGCGTACACTGCTCTAAAAGAATACACCCGGCGTATAAGACGACGCCCGACTTTAAAGGAGATTTTTTGGGGTAAAAAAGTCGTCTATATATGCCAGAAAATACGGTAAATATTTTTTATGGACAACATTTTTACTGAAATAAAACAAAATTTACATTAAAAGAATTTATCAATTATTTTACATGTCTGAATGATAACACGAAAGATTATAAATACAACCATTGATTCCAGATTTGCTAATAGGCAGAAAACATTTGCAATATGTTGTAAAGTATTTCTACATAGTTCCAATATGGAATACATTGTGTTTTGTTAAACTCTCCTTTGGAGGAAGCAAAACATTTTACAAAAAGTATTTTTTTTTTTTGTATTACAGTTTGACATTGCCTGAAAAACTTGAATATATTGTCAACAAGAATGCTGAACACTCACACGATAAATGGGCCTATGACAAGGTAGCCATTTTGTTTAAATATTGTTGTATTAAGCTTGATTGCCTTGAAGAAATGTGTGTAGTGGTGCACACCAGTTTACTTCCTTAAAGGTGGTGCAAAATTCTTGGGTGTTAGGCAAAACATCACCATGTATATAGAATTTTGTAAAGAAGAATATAAACGCACTTAATATAAATTATGGTGTATAACCTTGTTTATTCAACCATAGGTTTGAGGTACAGGTGCTGCTACCTTTCAGGGGGGGCATAACCTCAGTGTATGCATATTATGCTTGATTGCCCCATTTGTGTCATTTTGATTAATAGCATTTATGTTTCATAAAGTGCAATGCAATAAAGGAAAAAGTCTGTTTATAGCTTAAGCTCTACATGAAACAGTTAAAGGTAATAAAGTGAGTGACATTAACATGAGTATTTTCTTTATGAGTTCTGTATGAAGTGAGCATGAGTTGTACTGAACAGGAAATATACAATAAATTGAAGTGGAATAGTAAAAGTTGTGAATTAATGTAACGTGCAAAAAATGTGGAGTCTCTGGGAATTTGACTTACTGAACTCTGTACCAGGCTTTCTAAACATCCAATGCAGACAAATTTCTGTCTATTCAGATCCACAGTGGCTGGAAGTATGGAATATCTCTTGATGAAAACATGAAAACTCATCCACTGCTGAGGCCTTTCAAAACACTTTCAGAAAAGGTAAGAGGAGGCTATTTGTTTGTTGCATGGGTTAGAAAATCATTTGAGGGAACCTCAAACAATTGTAGCCCTCTTCAACTCATCTTCTCCACTGATGGTACATTCAGTTAGGACAGGAATTAGATATATTGATTACTATTTCTTTGTTTGCCATTCAACAGACACACAAATTAAAATAAACATGTAATTAACAAATAACTAAATGTAATTCTTGGCTAATGCTAGAAGAGGTAGAGATAAAATGATATCAGATATTTTTACAAGAGAAAATAAATAGACCACATGTTTATATCATGACAGTAATGTGTAAAGTTAATTTAGACCATTATATCTTTAACTGGACCAACAGGAAAATGAAGAACAGTATCTTACTACATAACCACTGCATAGGCTATGTGTGATTCCTTTAAACGAAGTATGACATTTGAGTGGACCCTGTGGTGCCCATACTTCTAAGTAAAATAGTACCAGATTATGTGTACATTTTCTTGCTCTGTTAAACATAGTTGCTCCAATATCTCATAGAATCCTTGAAAGATATTATTAGTGGAGCAAATCAAGCATTGATCCATTTGTTATCATTATTTTGTTACTAGGGAACTGTTTTATTGGTGTCTATAGATAGTATTTCCTTTTACTTTGTGTACAGTATTAGAACATTAATCCAAATATGATGATGAATATGACAACTGCCATTCCTGGTCTCTTTAAAACTACTGTTTCTCTTCTGTGCTCCTTGGTCAGTTTTCAACAGCATTATCTGAGTGTGAATTGCATCAAGCTAGTGGCATGATTTCACTTGCTTCTTATGCCACATTAGATTGTGATTTAAGAACAAAAGTCATTTTGTAAAGCCTATCCAATGTACTTGAATAAAAACGGGTACATTTCAGTAAATTGTACATGCAAGTCCGTTGTTATGGAGATGGAAGTGTCAGGGAAGCAAACTCAGATGCATACAAATGGCACATAAGTGAATATAGTGTGTCTCATAAAGCAAAATTGCAGTCATGAATCAGCAACAGATGTAAGCATGCAAATGTGCAGTTGGTGAAAGTAAAGCTGTATTGCATTTTGGGATATTTCATTATCTGACCAGCACATTATTGCATTACATCAGTATTTCATGTAAATAACGTAACACCATGGCAATCTATCAGAAAACAACTTCCAAAACCTCCAGCAGTAAAGCTGCAATACCCATCTTGAATAAACTAATTTCCGCTCCCATTTCAGGGTATTTACATTCATCTGCCAATTGGGGAATGTTAACTACTTTTTTGCCTAATATCTTAAAAAATGGCAAGAATTCAGTGAATATCAGTGAAGGATTTATTAAATAAGCAAGACTTAGACATGCTGCTTCAAAGTCATTTTAAAGCAAACTTTGCCCAAATAAATCATTTTCTACTATTAGCACTTTACATCAGGAAGTTTTATCAACTCCCACACTAGAGGGTTCTGTAAGAGAGAACAGCCCTACCAGCCCTTGGCAAACTCCCCATAGTCCTTTTCATCGTACCTTTATGTATACCTCATATATTTTAGCTAGCTGGAGTCCAAAACATAGATTGTGACCCACTTTACTACTGAGGGTTAAATTTGCTGAAATCAAGAAGTATTTTTTGCCAGAAAATCAGGCAAAAAGCTCAAAAGGTATGTTTTTGGTATATTTTTTGATTTTCAGGCAAAAAAAACACTTTTAAATTTTAGTAAATTTTGCCCTAAATGTATGCTTTCTGTTATAAAAAGTTGTTTTAAAAAACAAACAAAAATGGATCTTTATTTAAATATAAAATATATGTTATCCTTAGTGGAATTTAATTGTTACATGTTGAGCAGCATCTTAACAATGCAGTCACGGTGCCAGACCTTGAAAGAACAACATTACCTGAAGTACACTGCACAAAAATAAAATCTGGGAAAATCTGCTCTTGTTATGTTACAAAGTAAAAGTATTGAAGCTTCAAGGACTATTTTGTACAAAGTGAATATGTTGCAGTATGTGTAGGCACAGTACTTAAATGATTTACGAAATTGCATTATTACTTTTGGTTTTCAGCAAAAAGCTATATAAAATCTTGCGTGTAATTGCTTCACTGCTCACTCATGCAATCGGAACTGACTGGGTGCTCCATAATGTCTGCGAACTGCAATATTTCAAATAGCACTGTTAAATCAAGTTAATATTTATAACGCTATAATCCTTACAAAAGTGCCAGACTTTTTAGAGGTTATAGTAATAATTAATGACTGTTGTTCAAAAGGAGAAGGAAATTTACCGGTGGCCTTTAAGAGAGTCTGTGAAAACTATGTTAGCAATGGGTTGGAGTGTGGAACGGACCAAAGAAGGAGAAGCTTTGGCACTGCATCGTGAAAATGAGAAGATGCGCAGCATAACTCAGTCTAGCCAGGTAAGTTAGTCATGTTAATAAGCACTGTGAACAACATGTGTGCGCATATCTTAACTTACAGATCTGTCAAGTGTACAATACTATATACTCATATGCAACATGAAGAGCATAGCCCAGACTAGCCAAGTCATTTATAAGGCAATCTGCTCTGAGCACTAAAAACCAGTCATACAGAAGTTTGTAACCATGTTGAGATTGTTTCTTCCTTTTTGATATTTTCAGTAGGTCCAGAACATGAAAGGAAAATTGCGACAGCCACATTCTTATTTTACACTAAACTACTGATGTGTGTTGACAGCTACCTATTTGTACACAGCCTGTGCCATACCTGAGAACTTTCCAGAGACCCATGGTACTCTAAGCAAATGACAGGTCTCAGTGAAACTGTCAAGTGAACTAGTTATAAAGGTGACTGGTTTAGCTCCCATTCCAAACTCACAGTTTTACTACAGCCAGGGCACAGTCATGATTGTAGGAATTGCCATCCTACGATAGTTTTGAAACAGATGAAGTATTTTTCAAAATAGATAAGAGAAAAGTTCATTCACTAGTTCTAAGTTAGTTTGGCATGATTGTAATTTTGTAAAACCCAGCAGCTAAATTGTTCAAAGTAGAGTAACAGTAGTAAAGCAATAGTTTGCTTCCAAATTACAAAATACAGCACTTATAAAATATTTTACAGGACACTCCAAAAAGTAATTTGTTTCTCTGTAGGTGCAAGGAACCCAGAATTTAGGAACTTAGGCCACCTAAAACATAAGAAACAGAAAGGGGATATTAATCAAAATATATATGTTCTAAACAGGTAAAGACAGGAAAAGGAAACTCATTTGTTGAAAAATAAATTCTTTACCGAAAATGCTACAAACTGTAACCTGTAAAACATTACTTTAGGGAAGGTTTTTGCCCTAAAATGATTTATGCATGTGGTGGAACAAAACCACTTGCTGGGAAATAGATAACATTGTATGATTTATCCATTATTCCTTTATTAAAATATCCTCTGTATGTTGCAGGGAAATGGATATAGTCCTGTCCCAATTGATCTGAACAACGTTGTCCTCTCCAGAGAACTACAGGTTTGTTTTTCAGATGATAAATACTATTATTACTAAAAAAAGAAATAAAACCTTATTTATTGTTTAATGTGGCTGTGAATCACCTATTGAAGGGGAAATAAAGCTAAATAATGGTTTTGACTAGTAATGGTTAATCTCGTTTATTGTGATAATTTTGCTAGCCTAGATCTGTCCTTTTAAAGGACTTAAAATATCAGTAACACCAACAAATAAGAATGACTTAAATGCATGTATAGTTACAATACAATCAATCTGTACTTCTAAAATTCTAAATTTTGTCTATAGAGTAATATATTTAGCTTTAAAAATGCGTTTTTTAGCTCACACTTCTTGTATTTGTATTGTCTGAAGCACCATAGAAGACAATGGGACTATGGATGTTATTGGTAAAGATATGAACATACAGAAAGCAATACATTTATGAATTTAATATCAAAGATTTTAAGAAGTGGAGTATTTCAATAAATCCTATGCCTATCCAAACTGGATTTTTCATTTTTTTGTTGTTATTGGTCCTTTAATGTAAAACTGTACCTTATTTGATGTTTATTACAATCCAGAAAAAGAAAAAACACATTTTAAACCATGTTGTTTAATCATTAATGTATTTATTGAAAAGTTATGTGTATTCACATATACCCTGATGTTATATATTATATGCCTTTTTCCATAGAGCACACCCACAGCAGCCATTGTACACTGAGCATGAAAAATGCCTACAGATGGTGCTGACATTTTAGGATATCCCAGTTAGTTATCTTGGCAAGCTTTTCTTAGAGTCTTTATTTATGGTTGGTAGTTTGATTGAAATGCATCAATATGAGATAAATGTATTTGGAATACTTATCCCAGAATTTAGTTTTTTTTAATTATAAAGTAATTCAGATTTGAAAAACATTTTCATAGATAACAAGGTGGGATATCAGGAGATGTAATAAGCACACATTTTTACTTACAAAGATCTTTTGGTTAAAGTTAAAAAAAACAGTGATTAATGTGCACAATACATAGCCAAAAAGGTTTTCAGTTTTGTAAGGTCTAAGAATTTGGACTCTGTATGCTTTGTTAAACACACTTCTGTGATTTCATTTTTAAAGCTTCCTTATGTTTTGTTGATGATTCTGAAATAATGCAGGGTCTGATGGAGCTGCTACTTTCTGTTGGACTTTATTCATAATTAGATGGGATTCACAATTTTGGCCTAATATGGTTTCATTTCTAAATCAAAGATGATATCTCATTGCACAAAATGTTTCACTTGGGGTGAATGAATGTCTGGCCAAGGTTTCCAACAAGTTATATGATAAGTAGTAAGATAAAATGTATCACAACATAATCTTAATTTTTTTTTGCAGCAGAACAGATTGCCATATGTCCATTACTGTGAATTTCTATGAAGCAAAAATTGTGTGAGACGCTGATTCTGTGTTCTGAATCCAAGGATAACTAACCACTTAGTGATAAAATAGTTTTCTCAATCCATCTTGATCTTACTGTTTCTTTATTCTTTGCAGGGGATGGTTGAAATCATGGCAGAAAATTATCACAATATTTGGGCTAAGAAAAAGAAGACTGAACTGGAGAGCAAAGGTCATCTCTCCGTCTCTCTACCTATCTATCTATCTATGTATAATTTTATTTATAAAGCGCTACAGATTTACACAGCGCTGTACAATTCAGCAATACAAATACAATACAATACAGACATGGGAAAAGTGCATTATACAATACAAGTAAAATATCACAAGGATACATCACTTTAAGTGTCGGGTTGTGGTTGACACAGATTATCTATCTATCTATCTATCTATCTATCTATCTATCTATCTATCTATCTATCTAGTATCTATCTATCTGTATCTATCTATCTATCTATCTAATATCTGTATCTATCTATCTATCTATCTATCTGTATCTATCTATCTATCTATCTATCTCTCTATCTAATATCTATCTATCTATCTATCTGTCTGTCTGTCTGTCTGTCTGTCTATCTATCTATCTATCTGTCTATCTATCTATCTATCTATCTGTCTATCTATCTATCTGTATCTATCTATCTATCTATCTATCTATCTATCTATCTATCTATCTATCT
>JAKJJM010065360.1:0-10459 GCA_021901965.1 Pipa carvalhoi | reverse complement strand
TTTTTTTTTTTTGCTCTTTAAAAGTCAGCACTATTATGCAGATTTTTAACATTTGTTTTATTCTAGAATCCCTGTGGTTTCTTTTCAAAATCGGTTCTGTAATTGGCATTTAGTAAGCTGGTGGATCTTCTTAGTGACCAAATGTAGCCTACAGTGTACTAACAGCAGAATGTTATTGCCTTGTAATAATAGGAATTGTATGTAGGTAAATCAAAAACAAATGTAGAATGTGAGCATCAGGCAACTGATCTGTTAATCCTGTTACCAAAAGAGGAATCTACTTATAATCTTATCGCCTGTCTCTCTTACAGCCAGCAGTAAAACTACTCTACAACAGAAGCAATAACAAGTATTCCTACACCAGGTACATTCCAATTGAATAACTTGATGCATGCCTTTTTTAAAAAAAAGAATTTATGAATTGACCCATATATTTAGGTCATGTTGAATTTAGTGTATTGAACAACAGTTAGTATTTCTTTTTAATAAGACCCAGGATTTTCTGACCTGCTGCACTCCTTGCTAGATGCCAAGTAGATTAAATGCCTCCAACTATTCTTCTGTTGTCATGGATTATTTGTCAGTGACGTTAAGGTATAACATCTAGTAGATTTTAAAGAACTAATGCTAAAATACTAATGTGATACGTATAAATTAATAAAATGTTGTAAGTACTAACCATAACTGATACGCTGAAAATGCAGGATCTTCCAACCTAAAGTGTTATATTTTGAAGCAGTAAATCAGTACCTTTGGGCTGTAGTGTTATCTTATAGAATTTTTGCTGCTAGTATCTCACAGCCACCATATTGGATCCTCATTGATATGCTAGTAAACCCTGAGGCTTCATAAAATGTAGTTTCTAACTGGTTGGGTAATGTCACATGGTCCATAAAGCTATGAGTAACAATGAGGCATTCACCCACTACTGGTTTTCCTGCATGTTCTGTAAGAAATTAGTGCCCAAGACAACAGCTTTCTCAGCAAGGGGTGCAGCTTAAATGCTACAAGGGCTGCCATGTACCTGTGAAATAATGCATGCAGAAAAACAGAAATTATCAAGTAGGTGGCTTGGAAGGGAAAGATAGTGGGTTTATTGTGTTGCTGGCATATAGGCAAAATGAACAAATGTGATTCATTAGGAGACTTTAGTTCTTCTTTAACCACTGATGTTCTTTTCTGAATAAACTGATCCAATGAGGTGATTGCCAGGAATTTTATGAAACGTTTATACACACAGATACACGGTACACAGCAGTTTTGGATTCTGATTTACTGATTAATGCAAGCAATGTGTACCTATTTGTAAAAGGTATCTATTTACAATGCCAAACTTAGGGCTACCACATATTTTCAGCCACTTCACATATTAATTCAAGTTCTCTTTGATACAGTTCTCTTCACTAAGGTGTTGCCAGCCAGAATGTTTTGTTATCAGTGCCATTAATTGGATCTTTATGTTTTATGCAAAGGGTCCAGGCAGTGTGGCAAGCATTACTGCTAGACTTGACAGGCAGACAGTTCTATGTGGAAGTAGTACTTGACATTGACTTGTCTATTCTGCACCTTTCTGCCTTAAGCGGCATCTCTTTGCCCAGGCATAACAACAGCCCCATGTGCTTAAATTGACCAGTGTGCCATTTGCCACAGTGCATTTACAGACTTTAGTGTGAACCAGCATCGTAAGCTACATTTTATTTGCTGTAATTAGTGTTCAGAACTGAATAGAATTAGAATACAATAGTTGCAAATTTCCATCTTCTGCTAAACAAAAATCATGGTTGGCTACTACTGTAGGAGGATGTATGGGAGTTAAAGGTTAGCAAAAGCAACTGGAACATTTTATTTTTAGATAGACTGTAATTGTGTGTTAATTACATTAGAAATTCTCAGATTTTGTCTTAAAAAGTGCACCTGTCACCTCAAAACTCCAATACTAATTTAGGTTCTACTAATGAAATGATTTTGTAAATATATATGTATTTTAAAAAAATGTACCTTTATGCAGCGCTTCTGTCATCTTCCCTGTCAGCCTGACTTTTCTTTCTGGAGTCGGGTTGGGCGGGGCTAAATGATTGACATTATAGCTCCTCCATTCAAATCCCTTAAATCACAATCTAGCAGGGATCATGTTTGAATCAAAAACTAAGGCTTTAGTTCCCCTTTAACCAGTAGCATTTGTTATTTCATCATTATTTTGTGAATCTTAATATAGTATGTTGTTTTAGATAATCCCCTATAGGATTGCCCTCCAGTTATATAATGGGATATGTAACATAGATTCACTGCTGATTTTAGACCTCCTTAATAATCAATCAACTAATGACACTTTTTTTTTATAGTAATTCTGATGATAATATGCTTAAGAACATCGAGCTGTTTGACAAGTTGTCTCTAAGGTTTAATGGTCGTGTCCTGTTCATAAAAGATGTGATTGGAGATGAGATCTGCTGCTGGTCCTTCTATGGTCAAGGCCGCAAAATAGCAGAAATTTGCTGCACTTCCATTGTTTATGCCACAGAGAAGAAACAAACAAAAGTAGGTAAAGCCCTGGGTCTGAAATTAGTTAAAACAATACATAAAGAGGCAGATATTAAGAGCTGTGGATGGATAGAGAGATGGATGTTAGACTCCTTATTGATTTGCACTGCTAAAAACTACTTTCACATAAATGAAAGAAGTAAAAGCTCATAAGTCAAGGGGGGTGGTTCTTACTTAGCTTAGCATGTCTTTTCTCCAGCCCTCCCTCCTGCTATGTGTTAACGCCAATCTTCTTGAATTTCATCACTGCAATGCACTTCAGATTCACGCCTTCTCTTCTGCATCATTTATGTGAGCAAGCGCTGAGACAGTATTAGGTCAGAACACTGATTTTGCACTTCCTCCATCAGCGATGTTAAAGAGGAAGCAGCAAGGGAAGGGGATTTCAGCTTGAAATTAAAGAAAAGCTTTGCTTTAACACAGAACAGGAGGCAGTGCTAGAGAAAAGTCATGGTAATGTAAGTGTATTAACCCCCTGAAGAATCACTTCCTTGACTTAACAAGCTTTAAGTTTCCCTTTTATAGGTTTTATTTGTATTTTAAAGTAGTGTGGAATGGGATGTAGTTATGAAAAATAAAAAAATAAATAAAAAAGTCTAATTTGAAATCGCAACTCCTGTTAACCATACATAACTGTGGTCACTCAGGTGGAATTCCCTGAAGCAAGGATTTATGAAGAGACATTAAACATTCTACTGTATGAGGCTCAGGATGGCCGGGGACCAGATAATGCTCTTCTTGAGGCAACAGGTGGAGCTGCTGGACGTTCGCACCACATTGAAGATGAAGATGAGCGTGATCGCATTGAGCGAGTAAGACGGATACACATCAAAAGGCCAGATGATAGAGCTCACCTCCACCAATAAGACATTTCCTCATTTCTACTTCATATTCCGTCCAGACCTGACAATCTACCTCCTCGCTTGCAGAAGAGAGGCATCCCATGCCAGCTGAGGGGGTTAACGTTTTTGTATGCACACTTGTGCTTTGTGTTCCAGCGCCAGTCACATATATGTGATGATGAATCACTTTTAAGGAAAAACAATGTAAGTTACTGTATTTTTGGTTGCCTGCAGGCTTCCGGTTATTTTCTCTGGTTCTATTGACTGGCACATCATATCATGGGCCCATGGTAAGACAATGCAGTATCCTGGTGAACTCTGCTGCATTAATAGTGGTTTTCTTGATATTCTGTGATCTGTGTTTATGCTGTGTCCATTGCTGTGAGCAATAGATATTTGCTGCGCCATATATATGAGGAATATCAACACTGCACCAATGCAAGTAATGGATTTATTCATAAATCCTTTATATTAGCGGAACTGCAAGTGATTCTAGATGCCTTACAACAATGTTTTTAACTTAACAGAAATGTCAAAAAAAACAAAAACATAATTCCCAAACAATGTTATTTAAGCAATATTGAATTATAATATTTAACTTTTCGGTTGTTGGAAAAGACCACAATGCCTGCAACCTCAAAATCTAAGTATATCTTTTTCTGGAAATAACTTTTTTTTCTCCAAGTTATCCAGAAAATTCAATGCACCTTTATTAGTTTCATTTTTATGTTAGGATTTATATTATATATAAATATGTTTCTTTGTTTTTTGTTTTTTTTTGGTTTTTTTTGCATCTGCAGTTCCTTTCCTGGAAAGAAATTATAACTTATACTGTTTTTTTTTTTTTTTTTCCTCCAATAAACACAAATCTGGACTAACTTTTTTTTTTTTGGTCCCTCGGTCCTTCTGTGTTTTGTTACTTTCCTGCAACATAAATGCTTTTTTTTTATTAAAGAAAAATATTTAGGCCAGCGTTGCTCAGAGTTTCCATGAAGACTTATATTTCCTTCAGAAACATTGTGTAACAAGGGTGCATTAAACAGAGCTGTCCAGATCGACCACCCTTTGCTGTAGGCGTAAAAATAAAAGGAGAAATGCTCTCCAGTTGAAAATCCAGAAGAGGATCCAGAGGTAGCCTGTCTCGATTTTAGTAATAGATCATATAGGAAGAAACGTAACCTTCATTTGCCACCAAGCTATGGTCGTAAGCTTTGTGATGAAAGTCTATTGAAGGGCAGACAGAGAACTATTTAATGTTAGTAGGATGATGGGACTAAAGGTTGTCTCATGCTATGTTTCTTTCCTCAAGATTTACTTTGCCATATTGCACTGATGCCTCCGTAATTCTTGCATCTTTTGGTACCATAGTAGGGGAGGTTGAAAAATTATAAAAAAGGTTAAAAAAGCAGTGATGGCAAGCTGTGTTCCACAAGCAGGAGTTCCACTGAGCAGCCTGACAAATATTATTCCCTGAATCTGAAAAATGACAATCTGATTGCTCTTTGGAACAATTGCCACTAATAAATGTGCAGGAGGGATAATGCACTGAATAGAAAGGTTGCTGTACCATGAAGTGTGACTGCATTGTCTCACCAAGTGCATTAGTGATAATTCCCATGGTGCACCTCAAATCAAGACAGCAATATAAGCAGCTAGGCTAAGGAAAGCCACCTTAGACAGTACCTGAAAGATAGAACCTGAGGCTGAGGAAATAGTCTTTGTGGCAAATTTATAAAAGTCTAAACGTTTTTTTTTTGACTACTCCATGTTAGCGAAACTTAATCTTTTTTTTTTTTTCTGATATTGCCTATTTAAAAAAATTTCATAGCCATGTCAAGTCACTTTTTTTTTTTCACATCGAAAACTTGTGTTCAATCCTGTAAAAATCATTTGAAAGTTTTATAAATATCCCCTTTTGTGTGATAAGGTAAAACTGGGAGAAGGAATCCTGTTATTAAACGTGAAAGAAATGCTTTATTTGGTAACCGTTTTCTGGAAGGTGCTCATTTATTTTATAATGTAAATGATGTCTATTTAAGCTTGTATTGCCAGGGGATGCTAATATGTTATGCAAACAGTAAATAAATACATGATTTTTATGCTATGGTTTTGGTTGGCTGAATGCTATTGACCTTAATCCTAATGATGCATAGTGAAAGTTATGTATTTTATACTAATGTTTTGTGGAGTTCCACAAAAACCATCTGCAAGAACATTTCATGGAATTGTGAGTCTATCACAGCCACATTATGGTAATAACATGAAAACTATTGGGAAGTACAACTTGGTATCTCAAAACAGATGCTTAGAATTAATTGTGGCCCGAGAGCTGCATATCTGATATTTCTGCACTCTGATGTGTAAGGCCTCATTTATGCTAAAAACATGTAGCATTGGTTTAAGAACCACATTATTCCACTACATTTCTAATGCAAGTCATTTGAACATAGATGAAAAAAGCTAGCAGCAATGTCAAACTGAATATTCTGTATTCAACATTCTGTATTCTCTTTATTAATGCACTACACAATACCAATGCATTTTCATTGCAAGGAGATAGGGATGGGAGTAATGGATCAACGAAACAATATAGACCCATTTGGCTGCACGTTGCAACTCAAATGGACACTCTGCAATGGAGTGATGAGTGTATGTGAGTGGGTTAAAAACAGTTAAAGGCATTTGCATCCAAGTAAACCTTTTAACACCAACAGAAAACACTAGGGTTAATGTGACATTATAAACTTACTACACCCAATACCAATAGAGATGAAAGTAACAGACAGGTTAAGCAAAACAGACTGGGCTAAATCTACAACATTACGATTTAAATAGACACCCATTAAAGGAATGTATAATACTGTAAATACAAGATTGAATTTGTGCATTCAAGTGTCTTAAAAACAATAGGAAGCTAGTTGAGTGGATGTATAAATATTTGTGAGGTTGTATTTAGAGAGAATGGTATTGTTAGTCTAACCTTTTAATTGATAGAAATATTAAGGGATGCTTATGCAACTGATTATCTGTTTTCAGCACATTTACTTATTACTGTAAATATTGAATACACATTGTTAGTCTATTGTTAGAGACATTGTTTCTACAAACCTTATTTCCTGGTCCCCCCAAATGCCAGCATACTCTTGGGTTAATTTCCCTTTGCAAATTCTAGAAAAAAAGCAGTGATTTTGGCACACCCAAACAAAATAGCAGCTCTTCTCATCTGGTCTGAGCAGTACTTTGCTGTTACATTATTTTGTTTGTGCGTTTGTATTTTTTATATTATTAGCAGGGCTGTGGAGTCGGTAAGCCAAAGTCCGACTCCAACTCCGACTCCTCAATTTCCCCTAACTCCAACTCCACCAAAATGGGCACCGACTCCGACTCCACAGCCCCAGGGCTGTGGAGTCGGTAAGCCAAAGCCCCAACTCTGACTCCTTAATTTCCCCTAACTCCGGCTCCGACTCCACCAAAATGGGCACCGACTCCCATCCCTGATTATTAGTCCAGGAAGAGCTGTATGAGTAGCCATTTTTTATTCATAACTTGTCTATACTAATGGAATAGCAATCTGGGAGTTGTACTTTGCTTAGTGGTATAGTGTTTGGGACTAGGCCTTCCAATATGGGACACTTCTGAAAAAAACTGATTTCAGCTTTCATTTTCTGCTAAAATCTCAGCTTGCATGAAGTTTTCTTCACTGCTCTTCTTTTCTGGAGAGTAATTATATAGATGAGATGCACTGTGGTGCTGTTTTGATTTCAGCTCTATGCAATTTTCATTGGAGGGAAGGTACAGCTAGGATTCTCCAACCTCACCCCCACCCCCCAATGACGTATAAGTATGCATACTACAGGGCTGATTATGTTTTTAGGGGACAAAATTCCATAGGGCAATGTTAATCACCATTGGACTGTTTGGTCAAGTGTGTAATACAAGTTGTAACAAAAAAAAATGACAAAATGTAAGCCCCATTGTATGTTTACAGTACTTTATTGAAAACAGAGGTCAAACCATAACATAGCTTTTTTTATTAGAAGTACTCATAAGTGCAAAATATATGTGTATATTTTTTTTTTTCTGTAAAAATTAGCTTGTTTAAATCTTTTGAGAGCAGATGATGTAAGCCCATGAAGCATCTAAGTAAATGAATGTTTAAGCAGATGCAGGAATCCTTGCAGGGTACATGAAGCAATCTGCCCTTACATACAGCATAGTAACATGATTTTGTGCTGAATAAATACATCAAAGTGAAAAAATGCAAATCTCAACACTTTACTGGATTCGGATTGTTTCAAGTTAGGCTTTTTGTCTGGGGGAGGTCTGAAACAAAGAGAGAATGTTTTTGTTATGATTCTGTGTGAAATGAATAGCACTCCTGGTCTTTCATAGGACACTGGTGGTTTTCCTCAGGAAAGAAGTGAAGGTCAGTACACACAGAGGGAGTGTGGCTGTGATGTAGTTGTGTAATGTCTAGCTTTACAACTTTTATAATACTTCTTTCATTAGCCAACCTTTAAGTTGAGCTATCACCAGTAGCTACTGCTACTTTGTCAGAGGGGTTAGTGTTTATGGATATGCCCACTTTCAGAAAGAATAAGTTAAGAAGCTAAAGGTAAGCATAAAAGCTTCTTTTCTAGTTTTTGGTATACAATAATTGAACAAAGGAAATAGTAAAAAGAGTTTTTACGGGTTGCATGTTTACAACAGTGGATGGAGGCTTGGTGATAGCTCACCTTAAAGGTTGGATGATGAAAGATGATGAAAGAAGTATTAGAAAAGTTGTAAAGCTAGACATTACACAACTGCATCACAGTGCTCGTCTCTTCATGAAATACCATTACAGGGACAGTAAGAAGAATGAAGAAACTCCCAATGGACACCTATTTTTGCCTTTAAAATAGACCTTTTCTTGATAAAGGTGCTTCTGTTTTATATTTGAAAATTACAAACATCTACTTATCTTGCCAACTGGAAGAAGCTGGCTAAATAAAATAAATCTCAGAATGTGGCTTCCAGTTACATGAAACAGACTTTAATTAACAATAAGTAACTTACCACTGTTAAGTGTCCATTCTTGGCTTTATACACTTGTGTTTCAGCTCCATGTGTGAAATCAATAATCCCTTCTTTGCCTTGGAAGTGAAAGGTGAGGCTAAAAGGATGAAATGTATTACAATGGTTAGGAGTGTTATTGATGGAATGAATCATGATGTTTGGGAGTGTTACGAAACCATATAGGATGTTGAATCAAATATATGGTAAACAAAGAAAGTAGACATCAAATTGGGAATGTTTTTGTAAGAATTTGAAAATCAACACTACAAATAATTATATTCTAAATTAGTTTCTCTAGCAGGCATTGGGGGACGCAGGCAGAACTTTTGGGGACCCTAGAAATAAAAAAAAATGCACAGAAATGCCTGGAGTGGGCAAACCCCACTCCTCGCACACTGGCTTTACCCCTCTCACAGTCCTTTTTTTTTCTAGTCTACTTTCCAGGAAAGAGGTTGGCACACTTCTCTACAAAGAATTCTTTTTTTTATTATTTCATTTAACTGTTTTCAGCTAGAACCAGGCTAGCTAAAGAAGCTTTACAGGGAAAAACATCCAATTTATCTCCCTCCTTCCATCAGCTTCCAACTGGATTCATTCTGGGATTCAAGATGATGAAGGAACCCAGACTGACATGCTGTTATCCTCTCTTTAAGGAGAACTAAAGTTATAAATAAAAAGGAGGCACCTAAAACAATACCTTAATCTAAGAGGAAACATGGCAATGACAGCTTGAACTGCGCTGTCATTGCCATGCATGGAGGCAGATGTCACAAGGGTACAGGAGCCAGCGTGAAGCTCCACCCACTTATGCAAAAAAGAGTACATGTCATCATGCTCATTGCATTTCTTATTTTTTGCTGGGGAGAGGAGCGTTCTCTTTGGGGGAGCAATGGGCGTGATGATGTATACACTCTTGCACCGCCGATTTGACTAGGTGGGCGGAGCTTCGCGCTGGCTCCTGTACCCTCCTAAGCGCTGTCAAGTCTGCCTCCGTGCATGGCAATGACAGCACAGTTCAAGCTGTCATTGCTATGTTTCAGCTTAGACTAAGGTATCCTTTTAGATGCCTCATTATTTCTAACTTTAGTTCTCCCTTAACTACTTTACACAGTTTAGTATCATCTGCAAAAATTTAGAGTTTGCTATGCAAAAAGGAAGATGAGGTGCTGTAAAGTGGATGACAGGCAGGAAAAGGCCTCCTGGTTAAGTCTTGGCTCTCCCAGTCATGAAAATAATCCCTGAATTCACTGCTTCTCTCCTGGGCCAGACCAGAAGTGCTTTAGGTAGCAGACAACCTAGTATCGTCATGAAGTACTGGATTAATTTATAAGCTGATAAAGGACTACACTGTCCTGTGGGTGTTATCTAGTAACAACTGGAGAAAATAGTTGTGATCAACAGGTCTGGGCAGAAAATTATGGGGTCCCCTGACTTCAGAAAATGGTCCTGTGTAGATTGATATTAGCCAAAAGCTTAAAAAAAGTAATAGAATGAGGGAGCAGTATGAGCAAACAATCAGAAATACGCAATGACAAGTCCCGGGGGATTTGACAGTGGGGAAGCACAAATGAGAAATATCAAATGAATACAAAATACATAAACGAAAATTAAAAAAAAAAAATAATGAAACTGAACAATGTGCAATGAACAAAAATACTCTAATCAACTATATAAAAAAAATGTGAGCACCAAAAAACACCACAAGTGCCAAATAAATATATATATATACAATAAATATAAAAAGATATAAATATATAAAATGTATATTATGAAACACTATAGGTGCATAAAACAAGTGCAAACGAATATATAAAAAGATTTAGGGGGTCATTCCGGTAGGTCCGAATTTTCTGTCCTGAATTCACTTATAGCGAACTCCCATTATAAAGTCGCGACTGCGACAATTCTCCCATGATAAAATCGCGACCGCGACAATTTTTTAGTCGCAGTCGCGATTTTATAATGGGAGTTCGCTATCAGTGAATTTGGAAGGGCAAATTCGGAGCTACCGGAATGAC
>JAKJJM010065357.1:0-11693 GCA_021901965.1 Pipa carvalhoi | reverse complement strand
AAAAAAAAAAACGATCATTAATAATGCATTTTTGTTTAGATATTGTGTGTAAATGTGCAACTTACTCTTAGGGAGCTAGATGATTAATCACTATGCAAGAGTGTTAGCACCAGGCAAGTTACCTATGACATAGCATAACATGTCTATACCTAATGGACTGGAGACCAAACAGAAGAAATCATTCATCATGGCTTCAAGTTATCCTTTGTCACTTAGCTAATGCCCCTGGGAGGGTTACTGGAGTTCAGCTAATTGCTTTATGCTGAACTCCGTGCCTGCTTCAGTGAGATGCAATCATTATTATATATCAAATTCTGCTAGATAAATATCTTAGCCATAAAGCTAAAATTAGAGTGGAATCCTGGGAAATATACTGTTGTAACGGTAAGTTGTTCTTTTAAGGAAATATAGAGCAGAATGAATACTCAGCGAGATACTGTGTTTTATGCCCTATAATAATCAGCTACAAGCTGAAAACTTGCACTG
The DNA here is from genome assembly GCA_021901965.1 of Pipa carvalhoi. Lineage (NCBI taxonomy): Eukaryota > Metazoa > Chordata > Amphibia > Anura > Pipidae > Pipa > Pipa carvalhoi. The sequence continues at coordinate 11,207 of JAKJJM010065357.1, read as the reverse complement.
ACCCTGCTGGACAAGGACTAGGGCACCAATGTGATTTTTACTCCTGTCTGCTTATGGGTAAACGTAAAAGGATGTATGACAATACATACAAGTGCAATTGCTACAATGGAATCTGTTTGTTATACAACCCCATTGAAAATACAGCTAGACATAACTAGGCTTGGGACTCTCAGGAGCCAAGGGCTCCATCTGTCACTGTACCTGTCATAGGACAAATGGTTTAAATTGGTCACAAGAGGGTCACACTGGGGTATAGGTGCGCGTCACTTTATAAATAAAAAAGCATGCTGTGAAAAAATACTGAAAATGCGCGTTACGAAAAAAAACCATTGAAAGTAATGACCGACATGTGCACGTCACACTTGCGTTTCAGAGAGAGTAACATGCGCCGTAATGCTTCATGTCACATTTTTGTGAGCGTATGGACACAAATTGGAACGATGCAACTGGATTAGTAGCAATAGGAAATGAGCAATAGCGGTCACACAGGGAAGAAAAGCGACACGTAAGTGTTATTGCTTATATATGAAACACATCCCGAAAATACGCTAGTGTAAATGCGCCGGGTGTATTTTCGCGATGTGCTTTTTTTAAAAAAACAACACGCACATACACACACCTATATGCCAGTCTGTCCCTGGCCTTCGTGTATATTTTTACTTTGCATTTCAGAGCTCACACTATTCATATATATTAAGTTTTAACAACAGTTTAATGACATAGTGTTCCTAAAACAATGGATTCAATACTAACGCATACTTATAAGGCACAGGAGTATCTGTAATGCTCCAGGTTGAATGATATTTTGTGATGTATATCCAATAACAACAAGTGCTTTCAAACTTCAAAGAATTCCTCTTCAAGTACAAAAGGCCATTACCCATAACCCTTTAGGACTGCTACTTTCAAATGCAGGAACTGTTGCTAATTTTTCTGACACGTTAAATTTTCTTTTAATATTAGTGAGACCACAGAGACAGGTTATTGGACATTGGTACACCCAGTACACAATAGACCTACAGACACTGTAGTTATTCTGGCTAGATGACAGCTCCCTCAAAATGGCATCATTGTTAATGAGAATGAATGAGATGAAGCAGAGACATTGGGTCTGGTGACCCTTCATGACCTCTCATTACACAAATACATTCCCTATATCAAAAGTTTAGCCATGTTTCTTAACTGGCCTTAATGACAAAGGTCTTCTTATTTGCAATTATGAAAAGAAGGCTCATGAAAATAGAGTTCTGATTTTATGAGATTTAGTAGGGATTTTACAGGGCAATGGTAAATAGAGAGCTAAGACTGGGTGGGCCTTGTGTGTATCTCAGTGTCAGCTATCTTTGTGTCCAGAAGCACTTTATTTAAAACATAACACTAAGCTTTTATTACAACAAGGCATTGTGGCTTCCAATCTCTATAAATAGTTTTGAATAGGTTGTCACACATGTTTCAGAATTCATTCAGAATGCCATGTCAATATGATGACTTTAAAGGGTCAGCAATACCAGAACATAAAAAGTGCCATTTGGATTGGCATAGCAGTTATTCCTTTGTTATATCCATGTAAACTGAAATCCTGATTTGTATTATTTTGAGTTTTCTTCCTTGTGGTTGAAGCTAACTTTTGTATGCTAAGCCAACTGTCTAAATTTTTCCTATGGAACTTTAGATAATTCATATTCATGAAGTGTGCCAGATTGCCAAATGCAACTAGTAGAGAGACATAGCAAAAAGCAATAAAAATCAGTAATTCAGTTTCAAAGATTAACTTTTGACAAGTACGGGAAAAGGAATAACTGCCATGCCAAACCAAATATCAATTTCCTTTTTCTGGTGTTGCTCTTGCTTTAAGTCAAGGGTACCAACCCATTAAATGTTTGACCTGAACTGTATATGCAGTCCAGTGTTGTAATGCCATGGTGACTTGGGAAATGTCTACTAGATCATTTATTGAGTTACTAAATTATATGCAAATATTTAAAGATGACTTTTCTACTTTTAGACACAATTGCACACACTTAAGTAGGTCTGGATGAGCCTATGTTGTCTGTGAAGTCATCACTCTTCCTTTTTTCTTGATCTGCTGCCACCACAACTTCGTTGGAAATGTGGATCCTACCTGACAGGCAACTGTCAGACTTGTACTGAAGTTAAAGAACTTTTTTTTTGCAGCAATTAACATTGGGTGCGGCCACAATGGATCAAGACCCCTTGGACCATGGTGGATCAAGAAGATGATGGCCTTCCATGGAGTATGTTGTGGACGAATCCAAGACTACAACCAATCAGGACTACTTAATGAGGCAGAAGAGAAGACATCAAAAAATGTAATGGCACATGTAAGACTGGTTGTATGCTGCATGGGGATAAGGGGAAAAGATTGCTCTTATTTCTATTTAACATGTTTTTTTCTGGTTTTACTGTGTTTCAGTGAGATTTAAAGCTGAGGTTTGAAGCTTTCAGTGAGGATCTAAAGGTTCAGTGAGGTTTCATAAAAATCCATTGTTATATGTGTTTTGGATTAGGTTTGTATTGGTTCATATTTTCTTTAGGTTCATATACAAAAATCGCACCTGCTGTGCTTCTTGTAATGTATATGATTATTGATGCAGATATATGTTCATCCTGGCAATAGTACAAAGGTGGATTATATCTTAACACAATTGTCCTGATTTTATTGTGATGTGTTTTACAATATATTCAGGTATCGAAGGCAGGCATAAGGAAAGTTCTAAAATGACATAAAGTACACAGCGTGATCATATTCCCTAAAAACTGTCACTAATGAATGTAAATACCACTTTATTCAGCAAAAAATTCTTAATAGTAATAATATAGCAATAACTGCAAAAAGTAGTAAGTGGCGCTAAAGACATAAAACCAATACTAAAAATTGTCTTAAATACTCATATAAACAATAATGACTTAAAATGTCAAAAATATATTATGCGTGAAAAAAGTCCAAAAAAGTGTCCAATATAAAAAGAATTTTCAATCATCTGCTGCTGTTCTCAAAGAGTTGGAGTTGTGTTTCTGCAAGCAAATGGTGTATCCAGGTTTTGTTACCTGTGCATTGTTGAGTTTTATCTGGTGAGCCTCCCCATTATCAGGGGATTTTTGATTCTATCTAACACTGAGTTACACTGTCTGATATTGGGGTATTACTCTTAATTTGACACTGGCACAACCCTGCAAGGTGTTGGATTCCTATTTATGTGAATTTTTATATTTGATGATAAGGCACTAGATTGCCTCCTTGCTCTTTTCTCTCCTTTTTAGGTTAGTAATAATATAGCGTCGGGGAAAGCATACCAAAAAATCTGGATCCATGTTAAAATATTAATTTTGTATAGGTTCAAAACTAGAGTTATACTAAAGGAACCTGAATTTGGTAAGGAACTGTTTGGATAGACATTTTAAAAAGATGAACATGGGGGTTTTATGACTACACAGATCAGGCTAATGACAAATGTCCCAGATGCAGGCGTTTGACAGCCAAACATTTGATTCATAGGGTTTTTTTCAGCAATCTTGGTTCACTGGTCATGGGAAAATTTGACCACTGGGAGGTCCACTTGGTGGTAAACCTGAAAAATAGCATTGTATTTCTTTTTATGTTCTGTGGAAGCCTTATAGTGGTAGATATGTTGAGGCCCACTTCTTACATCCTGGATATAAAAAGGACTGTGGGAAAACTGCTAAAGAGGTTTACAAAGTTGCAAATGCATATTTCAAGAATCCCGCATGGTATCTAAAGTATAAAGCAGAAGAAGATGGACCTCATTGTTTCACTACAGTCTCAAAAGTATTGATAACAGAAGAATTTGTCTGCAAAAGACATAGTTTCCACTTCTCTGCATGCCTGGTATTGTCACTGTAAGGCTATAGAAAATAAATAGTTCAATTATACAACCTGCTTTTTCCCACATTAACTAAGGGCACTATTCAACATGTCATTGAAAATGAAGGACTCTGCTTGACACCGCTTCCCCTACTAAGGAACAATGTACAAAGTGTGTTTCCAACAACTGCAATATGCTTAAGGCTTCAAGGTGGTCAAGATACGTTAGAACAGCGTTTGATCACACAAAATGAAAAGCAAAGGACCTATCCATTTTTTATATCTATCCACTGGGTAGCCAATCGCTTTTTCTTCTCCACTTTTGCTTACTAGTCCAGTACAATTAAGTGAGACGTACTTTTATTTCACTCATTTATTCCACTTGGCTTCACTATTGTGAAGAAGAAACTCATTTCTGCAGGAGGTAAGGAGTGTGTATGGCTTGAACTGCAAGTTCTGACATGAATTATTCACCTCCTAATTGCACAGTGCATACTGTTGTACACATGGGAAAATTGCATCACATTAATCAAGTGGTGGGCTGAGATGTACAATATAGTCTCAGTGTTAAAAAAAAGTTCCCTTCAACTTTACAAAACAGTCCCCTTAGCACGTCAAACCGTGCAAAAAATATTCAGTTTTCCATAAGTGGTAAAAAAATGCGATGAAAGATTATTTTTTTAAAATTTTGCCTGAAAATTATGTTTTATTTAATATAAGTGGAAGCGACCCATGCCCGCTCCGTTAAGGTAGATGACATTTCCTGATGATTTTTTAATAGCCGAGACAAAATAACACATCACAAATTCCCATGAAATAAAACAAAACTCAAGAGGTTTATGGAGTTCATTGAGTTTAAGTCAACAGAAAATATGGAGGCGTATTTCTAGGAGTGCAATGAGGTTCGCTCATTTTTAGCCTTGATTGTATTGCATATTTGTACGAATATACTTTCTATTTTCTTTTGATTACAAATTCACATTTTATTATCAAATTGATTCTTATTTTTGTTGCTGTACTCCTTTTAAAGTAAAATGTACACAGGCCATGCAATGGAATTTTTATTAAAAACTTCAGGTATCCAGACATGGCAAAAAAAATGTTCTTTTTTAATTTGGAGGTGGGGGGGGAAGGGATTAAAAAAAAAATACACACCGAATCAGAAACAAACTAAGACTAATCTGATGCCAAAACAATAGAAAGACCTATCCCTGGGACACCATGGGGGTGATTGGATAAAGTACGAATAGGGGTGAAATTTATTAAAATCGAAAAAAATCGGTAAGAATCGATATTGTGATTTCGCTAAATATTGCCCAAAAATGACAGATATTGCGATATCAAATTGCCGAGGTCACGATATTGGATGGTATTTTCGCAATTAAAATCGGCGATGGTATTTTTCAATATCGCAATATCTATACCGATTTCCGGATGTGCAGCTGATGCATTATTCCCCCCAAAATGGCACCTTTTCGATATCAAAAATCGGCTTTTCTGATTTTAATACATTTCGCCCCTAGGTGTGAATTCGCCATATTCTGCGATGTGCTGAATTCGCCAGCTAATGACAGTAGTACACTACACAGTAGACTGCTACTGACGTGGTCGCAACTTTATGATGGGGGAAATTGTCGTGGCCATTACTTTAGTATGAGAAGCCACCCGAAGTCATGCGAATTCGCTTCGGCAGGCGAATTTGCACTTTAACCAATAACCCCCCCATATGTTACTTGACTACATCTCCAAGTATCCCCATGAAACAGATAATGCTTAAGACAAGATTGGAGCAGTAGTACTGCAGTAGTAGACATAGTAACAAGTATTGGACACCCAGTTTCTGCTTCCAGCGGATAGAGAGTGTTTAGCTGGATCTACAGGACCCATTGGAGGTCTATATGTATCCAGTTCTCTCAAAGGCCCACCTCCCATGAATCAGTGCATCAATAAGTTTTGGTTTTTTTTTGCACTTTACAACCAACAGATGGTGCTATGTGTTGAAGTGCTATACTCTATTGAGCTATACTGGGGAGTGTACACATTGCCATCTCTTGGTAAAAAAGTACAATTGCAATCCAAACTAGAGATTATTTTCTGGCGGATACGAGTCCAATTCAGCAATTTACGACAAAAGTGACAGAGCTCTTCAAATCTCTTTGAGTGCGAAAGCGAGAGCTATGCAGATATACATTACGCATGGAAGTGTCATTTTGTCAAGGGGTACGGTTGTGAATTCGCCAATTTGACATTGCCCTCTCAAAGTGGCACATTACTGGCAACAGAATACACAAAAGGTATAGAAAATATAGTGACCAGGTGGCAACATGAATCTGGAATTGTGTGACATCGGGATGTAAAAATCATTTGTAGTAATGTTGGCAGCTATAATACGGCAAAAATAACGGCAATCGAAATATACCATAATGGTTACATGGTCCTTTGTTATGATCAGTCATGTCAATAATAGTATTTTGTCATTAATATAAGAAGCAAAAAGTCACATAGCACCTGCCTCTGGCTCATTTTGCCAAAATGGCAATAAAGCACATGCGCAGAATGATTTTTTCTGCTTGAAATAATCAGCTAAGTTTCTTTTTTGGTTATAGTTCTCCTTTAAACATGTAGGGCTTTATTCATAAAAGGTTGAATTGTCGCGTAAAAGTGTGAATTCATATTTGTTAGTCACTTCCCCATATTCGAGTATTCAGCAGTCTCTGCCTTGTGGCAAATTCGAGACCAATTCTACAGTTTATGGCAGTCAAAGACTTACAAAGTACTTCGCACCACTTTACATGCGTGTGCACAGGTATTTGCACTTATTCATCAAGGGTTGGAGTCTGTTGCAGTAGTGAATTTGGAAAGGGCGTTTGACAATTTCACTTCGCCAAACGGAAGTGCCGAAATAGGGGGCTGATGGCAGGGTTGTTACTGTCCAACTGACTGCTCCACACTACGCAAGAAATGGCTACTGGCGCATTCAAATCCTCTGTTTAGTGAATAAGCGGTAGAGAATCAGAGCACTGCAACCCAAAGTGCTGAAAATTTATTTCGACAGGCGAATTCTCACGTTAATGAATAAACCCCGTTTATCTGGTCAACTTAAACAACACTCTTTATACAAACGGGACTTCTCTTCTGAGATCTCATTTTAGAAATTGTTGCAAAATGTATAGGAGGAAACGCTTAATAGCACAGGGGATACTTTGTCGCTAGCCTAATTACTAGTAATTATATGGAAACAAATTGTGCAGGCAAATGCCAGGACTCCGTGAGTCATAGCAGCAACACCAGATCAATGGGCAACGTTAGAGGAAACTGGTGTTTACCTTTATATTACATATTATCACATATCACATACTTATCATATATACACTTTAAGGCAATTGGCGGCAACTCATTTACGCTTATAAATACTCATTGAAACATGTTTTTGGCAGGTTAACTCTTGTATTATTGTTATAAGCAGACACAGCTGTTCTGCGGATTGTCTTCTGCAAATAAGGCAACAGGAAAGCCAAGGGCCATCCAGTCGTCAGACTTAGTTACCTAGAGCCTTTCCCATGCATATGGGTGAGGACACTACCCAGGCTTCATGTAGTCACAGAGTCTGCTGTTTCAGATTAAAGTAAAAATAACAGTCTACAATTTATAATTATTCATTAGAATATTAATACCCTATGGGGTTTCTAAATGAGCAATCAAAAAGAATGTAAAAAAAAAACCAAATGAATAGCTCAAAGGAACAATTTACTTACTAACAGTCTATCTGATACTGTTAAATGTTTTTGCAGTATATATTATTTACCAATTGCATTCCTTTTAAATTTCCAGCCAATTTATTGCTCAATTTCTTTCCTAACCAATCAGAATCCTGTAAATGAGAAATGGCACAGCGCTGCTTCCCATCTGATTTTTTTCTCATCGTGTTTTTTCCAGAATTCTCAAGTCTGTGGCATGAGATTTTACGCTGATTGGCTGAAGAGGAAGTAGAAGGGATAGGAGGGGCTTCTGTAAGAAGGTGGCTGCAAATTAAAGACTGCTGAAAATAAGTAAATATATATTGTAAAAATAATGTATTTAACAGTGGCAATTAGATGAACAAATACCTGTTCAAGACGGGACGAGACATTTTAAAGGTGAGAATATTCATGCCTACCCATGCTGAGGTGTACAAATGAATCATTATGTATATAATCCAGCAAAAGCAGTAAGCAGTCCAGGCCAATTAACATTATAGGACTTATTCTTCAAAGTTGGATTTCAACTATGGAAGTGAATTCTCATCACTTTGGGTCACTACGCTCCGATAGTCACAAATTCTACACACCTTATTCACTAAACAGATGATTCTCATAGCAAAGATAAGATTGTGTCAACAGCCTTCTCGTGTGAAGTGTGGCATAGTATGGCATAGTCAGTAGGACAATAGCAGCTCTGCCATCAGTCCCTTAATTTGTCACTTTCATTTGGTGAAGTAAAACTAGCAAATAGGACACACTACGCCTTGTGGAATTCACTACTGCAACAGACTCAGTCACGTGATGAATAAGTGAATTGCCTGTGCACACTAACTGATGTGAAGAGCTCCATAAGTCCGCGACTGTTGTAAGTGTCTGAATAGGTCCTGAATTCACCACATTGCAGAGTTTGTTGATGATACTAAGATCATGAAGTGGCGAATAAATGTGAATTCGGCAGCAGGCTGAAGCTTTCTTGAATAAACCTGTCACGTGAATGAAGGAATACTGTGACTTTAAATGTAGGGAAACACACACAGGGAGGACCACGGCACTGGATGCCACTACAGGAGCTGGAGCACCCAGAGTCCGATACACCTCTGGAGGCACTGAGGTGTACTGAATACAGGTACAAGGAGAATGTGCAGGAGACGTGCAAAACTGAAATAGTGAATTCTCTTACCACAGCGGGGTTGGCACGGGATAACTCCGAGGTGTGGAATCTAAGGAGGGCCAGGTCTTCACCTTTAACCCCCACAAGGGGTACTGGGCTTTGCTGCGGGCACCTCCCAGGTTGCGATCCTCGGTTTAACCCCCCCACTGGTGGCAGCAGGCTGAAGTACTGGAACACTGATGAATCACCGGAACTGCAGAACTATAACACATAGGATCTCATGGAGTGATGTACCATTAAGAGCAAAGCAGGCAGACTAACACTGGAGCATGCAGGAGAAACAGTACAAGCTGACTAGAAGATATCCCAGCAGACTGAGCTGAAGAGCTGACACTCCTAGGTCTGCAGAAGCTGAAGAGCTAACATTCCAAGGTCCGCAGAAGCTGAAACAGGAGTTCTGAGAAGGCACAAGCAGATCAGTGAATAATTTCAGCAGCATAACAGGTAATAAACCAAATAGACGACATTAACGCTAGAGCACTGTGTAACAGTGCTCAGCCCCTTTTGAATTTGGCGCCACTGATGTCATGCTAGCAGCCCAGAAGCGCTGAGTATAGCTATCACTCAGTGCTAGCCGGCTGTCAGAAGCCAGTGATACACGAGTGGTGCGGCAGCAGGTAAACTCCGCTCGTGACAAAACACCTATATTTCTAAATAAACTCCCTTGCGCTGATTGGCTGCCGAATCACATAAATAAAGAGGCGACAAAGCATTCAGTGTCTACAATACTCGGTGGCATTTGGTTGAAGGGTTGTGAGGGTGGAAGGGTTTAGAGATTGCCCCGCAGAGCGGACAGTAGATAGTATCAAAATAGCCATAATAGGTGCTACAGAAGGGGAGATGATTATGCAATAACAAGAAAGGAAGGACAGAACCTCTTGTATATGTGCACACTAATCTTTATTGTATCAGATTAACTATTTATAAGGTGGAAACAAAAGTTAAAAACATTTAAAATAAATCCATAATTGGACTAGCAGCAAGTGATGGGGGCACATGATATATAACTGTTAGATATAAACAAAAACCATTGATAGTTAACTACACCATATTAAAATAGAAATTGCAGACTAGTTATATTCATGAGGTAAAGTCAACCTGTATACAATTGATCATATGGTTGCAATCTAACATAAATTCACCAGTCAGCCATCATAGTCAGTCAGGAAAGTAAATTATGCTCCTGTTGTAAGTAGGGTAAGATGCTGATTGTCCCCCTCAAGAGAGCTGGTAATATTAGATCTTAGGAGGTAATATTAGGAGGTAATATTAGACCCTAAGAATTTGTATAAATAAAAATGCTTCTAACAAACAAAGAAAATTGTTCCAGAAACTGAACAACAGAGTTTAATAGTATCAAAATAGCCGTATAGCCGTGATATTTGCCTTAATATTTAAAGATGGCGGCAGCTATTAGGCCTAGCCGGGAGAAGAAGCCCTTTCTTTACAGGGTGAAACACGTCCAGTTTCTTCAGCTCTCTGGAGGGGGTGAATAAACATCTTACCCTGCTTACACCAGGAGCGTAATTTACTTTCCTGAGCGGCAGTAGATAAGCATGTTTTTGATATAAGACTTTAGGCAGAGAAGAGTACCGACCCCCTTGAAGTGGGCCTAGACAGTCACATACAGTGTTCCTAATCTGAACACATCTCCCCGCCTCATACAGTGCTAGAAAGCCTGTTTTTTTAAATAGCATTGTGGCTTTTCATGTGAGAGCCTCTTAAACTGCCCTGTTACAGTGGACTATAGGTAGGCTGTCTAATACCTAAATACGCCTTGTTCCAAAATGACAGTGTGGGCCAAGGATAACGGCAGTAGTACCACCCATTTGTGATAAACTAATCTCCAGTCTGTGATAGTATACTCTATTACCTATACATGTGGATTTAACAACTGAATTACAATTTATCCTGTAATATCTGTATCTGTTACTTTATTCCCTGTCAAATTTGATAGGCAATACTCAGTCAATATGTAGTTCAAACCGTAGGTCAAGTACCTACTTTAGTGGTTTATTTCAATAAACTTCTCTCAATCAAAGGCAGAAATTTACAAACTATTGTTTTTTTCCATACTTGGTCCTTTCCAGTGAGTCAACTCCAGCCTGTTTATAGCATTACCTCTTTTTGGTATTACTTCCCCTTTAATTTTAATACATTTAGAATCATTTACCACTCCCCCTTCCCCTACAACAGACCTGGGCATCATACGGCCTGTGGGCCGCATCCGGACCGCCAAGCCTTGCTTACCGGCCCGCCATGAGATCCTGGGTGTGCGATGAGTCCTCCGGAATCCACCACCGCATCCACCCACATGACACACAGAAATGATGTAGAGGGCCGTTCCGCCAGCAATCCCCCCGGACTGTCCATTCACTGCCAGCACCCAACCCCCCCCCCCCGACAGACCGGCCAGCGACACCACTTCATCCTTGTCATGTGGCCCCTTGGG
>JAKJJM010065355.1:0-11482 GCA_021901965.1 Pipa carvalhoi | reverse complement strand
TATATATATATATATACCTATTATATAGATAGCTATTACTGGAGGTCAGTCTAGGTTTTACAAATCACCTCAGGAGCAGACTAGAGCCTAATTTAAAAGAGAGCTTGGGAGAGACAGTTTGGGTTGTTGAAAGTTGGGAGCTGTAAACTGCAATTGTGAATTGTGAAAAGTCTTTGGGCGAAATTTATAAAAGTCAAAAAGGCCAATTTCAACCTTTTCAACTTTTATCGATGATACAAAACCGGGTTCCAATCAAAAATTATCAGTTGATTGTTTTTTTCCGATTGAAACTTTTGAATCAATACTTTTCGATCCGTTAACGCTGGGAAAGTGCCATGAGGCTTATGACACTTTCCCAGCGCTAACAGATCAAAAGGTATTGATCAAAAAGTTTCAATCAGAAAAAAAAGATTGAAAATTTTCTATCAATACTTTTTGATCAGATCCCAGTTTTGTACCATTGATAAAAGTTGAAAGGCCCGAAATTGGCCTTTTCAACTTCTGTAAATTTCATCCTATGTGAGAAAACAAAGATCTTTGGAAAGTTTATACCCCAGAAAAGTGGTTGTGCTGAAAAATGAAAGTAATGCAGGAAAAGGGAAGGTTTTCTTTGTTAACTAACCAGAGCTGTATATGTTGTAGTGTGAACAACCAGGGGTATATTGCTTGGCTGAATTATTTTGTGCCAATGAACTTCAGTGCCAGATGTTTAAATGTACTTTGTTTTGCCAAGAAAGGTTGTGTATTAAGTTAATAGTGTGAATAAACACTGAATTCACAAAGATACTTGAACTTTTGTGTATGCTGTGCACTAAAGCTGGTACTAAAATGTGAGTAATTCTCCACAATAGACACAATTTAAAAAATTTGAAAAGACAGATTGAATATTTACTAACCATAAATGCATTTGATGCATTTGGTGTTACTGCTTTTTTTTTCTGTTTGTCAGTTACACTCTTTTAAATATCTACCTGTAAAGTCAAATCTCAAGAGTCATGATTAGCCAGTTTTGTAGCAGATAATATTTATCTAATCCGTATCTGTTTATCTCTAATGGCAGACTCGAATGTACTTGTAATTTATGTTCAGTATATATCATTGTGTGTGCCTGTACGTCTACAACTTCCTTGCTCAGTTTGTTCTCTTCTCTCATACAGAAGAGAACAACCTTGTATGAAATATTCAGGTTGTTTTATTTTAAGTATGTTTTTAACCCAGAATTTGATTCCAGTGTACTGCATGCAATGCAACCCAAAGAAAGAAAGTGTACTTTACTTTATTCAACAGAATAACATGTTTCAGCTGTGCTAACACAATTAAAATCATGTTTCTAAGCATTTGAACATAAAAGCTGTTAAATGGGGGGTTGGCAGTAAAAAAGAGTGAATAATGAATTATACAGCAATTCTAAGTAGTATGTGTGTGTCATTTGTAATTCTTAACTACCAGTATATTTCTGAATCACATTAAAAGCATCATGGTTTAAAAAAGTATCAGCTATTACCAAAAAAGGTATTTGCAATTGTATTCATTTTTTGTTGTAGACTTAAATCCTATCTGATTGAATAGTATGCACAGTGAATTACCCAGTCACTTAGTAGTGAGATTATATAAATATGCACAGAGCCCTAGTACATACTGAAGTGCTGAGGATGTGATTACTATGGATTCCATCCTGCACACAGATTCCTGAAGATGGGGGTAGAGCATGCAAAAGACTCGTTATAACAGAACCCCAATTGATTTACGCCAACCCATGACACAGAGTACAGGACAGGAAAAAGAAGATGATGAAAAAAAAGTTTTACAGTGGAAACCCTGTTTATGACTAAACAATAAAAATAAAAACATCACTATGCATAATAATAGAATATAAACCAAAATATTTGAGTACATTTTATGACTACAGGCATAAACAGTACAATGAAGCATTTTAAAAATATTCCTGTGAGAAAATGAAAGAATTCAGTGAATACCATAAAATACAGAATGAACCACTTTTTGCATGTAACCTCCCTTAAAAACATATAGTAAGAAGTGACCAAAACAACAAGAAATAAAATAACGTTTGAGTGGCTATAGTAGTATTCAGGGATGGAACTGTAGAGGTCGAAGCTGTCACACTCTAAGCCGGTCCCAAGCCCCCAGGGGACTCAGCCATTCTGCAGTTCACAGCTTCCAGCTACTGGCGCAAGGCCCCCTGATGCCGGTAAGTTTCCTGTACTTGTTGGGGGGCGTGACTCTGTAGAGAGAAGGACATTGGTGCACAATCATCACTGGGGTCCTGGGGAGAAGGCCTGGCACCAATCCTGCAGTAGGACCCAAGAGGGTTCTGTTACGCTCCTGGTTATATTAATAGCGTTACTGCTAATCCATGATATTGTATTAGAATGACATTGTGCTATATATTTTGAACATTATCATTTAGGTCTACAAAATCTGTTATATTACATAATATTACTAACAAATAATGTCATCGGAAATAAAAAAGGCAAACAAAAAAATAGGACAGAACCATTTACTAAACCTGTTAATATTTTTACTCTATTGTTTTGTTTTTATCCTGTTTCTTAATTTTTTTTTGTCTTTCTGTTTGTAACCAGAGGAAACTTATTTCCAGTTTGATTAATTTCTATTTTTAAATTATATTGTTTAGATTGTTTGTTCTATAGTTTTTAAGTATCTTGATATGGAAATGACATGTTTCTGGTAACATCCTCTTTAGAAAAGTACTCTGTGTTTCAACCCTGAGTCATATTTGGGAATGCTACATGCAGATTTAATGTTCTGAATATGCTGTTACACCTGTGATACAATTAAGCTAAAATGGGGTACCATTTGATTTTCCATGGCAACTTCATTTAAATTTAATCAGCTTGTTGCTTGGAAAATGTTTAACAAAAATAGCAGCAAATGCTGTTTCATCTTTTTAGACAAAAAGAACATATGTTTTCCTTCATTGCAGGAATTATCTCTTTGCTGTGTATTAATTTACCCAGCCATAGAATTAAATCAATGTAACAGATGCCTCAAAATAGCATACAAGCGTCAGTGCTGACAATTAGAGGAGATTTTATTTACCTTTAAAAAAACACATAAAGGTGTCTTTTATTCTCTTCAGAGGAATATACAATCCATATATATGGATAAATATTTATTAGGTATATACTTTGGGAATGGGTTATTCTGCACCACAAAATGGGTGGTTTACTTTTAACTTTCTGGGTGCTTTGCAGATCTGAATGTAAAGCGCTCTAAACATTGCCCCTGCTACTTCAAAGGGAAAGTATTCTAGACCTTTTTTTAAGAATGCATTCTAGTTTTAGTTTGTTTCAGTAATAAGATTGTTCATATCAATGACAACTATTCTCTCACATAAAAAAAAAAATGTATTTTTTTGTAACGACCAGCTGAAAACAGCTTTATCTGAGGTGATTACACAATAAAAAAAGAGAGAGATAAACTGGCAATTGGGGGGGGGGGGGTAAGAGAAGTATGTAAGTAGAAAAGCCAATGACAATCTTTGGAATGCTGGGAGTAATTCAGTAGCTGCCAAACATAATTTTGAATCTCAAGACTAATGAAAACTGCACACTAAATTCAACAGAGATGGTATCAATAAATAAAGTAATCAGAATTAACCTTCTTTGTTCCAGTTACTGATGTGTTTGAAATGTGCTACATCTTTTTATGATTTCAACTCTTTACCTCTGTTTTTTTAAACATCTATTTGAAAAGGTTTTTAAAAATGTGCATTGATTATTTATAGTGTACAAATGTATGTTTTCATACAGAAGTGAACTTTAAATAAATGTGGGGTTTGATTGCAATTACCCATTTTTGTATTTTGGTGATGTTGCGATATTATTAAGTTTAAAATTGTGATTGATTGATTATTTTGGGGAGTGATGTCGTTATCTATGTAACACATGCCATTCCTTGATTTGATGTAAAACCTTGGAATGCCTTTTGTTTGTTCATAATATATCACCATTTTATTGGCAATCAAGGCAGGCTTCATTCTATAAATTAAGACTGGAACAGGCAACCTCAGTAGCTGAAAAGAGACTGATCACAAAGCTTTTTAACAAGTAGAGTGAGTGAATGGGCAACTTGGAAAACAGGGATACAGCTGGTAACTCTGCAAAAACAGATAGTCTCCAGTACAGATTGGACTGACTGGGGATGCTGCTACAGAAATTGCAATAGAGACCATCTAGGGAGGAAGATACCATGATTCCTGTTACCAGAAGTAGGAGGATTGGTGTAATGCTCAGCAGAACTTTGGAGGATTGGGAGTATAATAGAGATAAGGAGACATAGCCTAACAATTGCAGGCAATCAAGTAAGAAAGTCTGACTATTGAACCATAAAATAGCACAGTCATAGAGGAAGCAAAGAGAGTAACTGGGGACAGACGAGAGTAAAAGTCATGTAAGCTAACCTAAGAAACCAATTTTCTGAATTGGATTTTTCAATGGAAACATAGCCATCTGTACTATGGCGACTATGCCTTTCCATCGAAAAATCCAATTCGGGAAAATCGAAAAGGAAAACTCCGGTGGGATCATCTCGTGGAAATCTCGCGGGAGGCTTTAATGAACCCGAAAAGACAAAATCGAGTCTATTCAGGCTTATTAAAATTCGCCCTTTGTAATTCTTTTGTGCAAAAAAAAAAAGGCAGATATAAATTACCAATGTTATATCAAGTGATGTCCAAGGATCCTGTGGTTCCAAATATGTTTTACTGTCTATTAAAAATAACTTTGGTAATCAAGAACTGTAATGCAGACCCTGCTAATAAGGCCAAAAAACAAAACAAAAATGCACAACACCGTAGAGCAATAGAGCAGCACTGCGGTCAAAATGTCAAAATGTATCAAGGTTAGGCAGGGATACTTTGCTCCTAGTTAGAGATGGTTTCTGTGATTTGAGTCCATTAAACAAATCTCACATGCTCTTAGCCAATTTCCATCACTTGTAATGCCACTTAGATTTAGAATCTCTCTCTTTGTAATTTCCAGTACCACTTGTGGACACCGAAAAGATGTTTAACTCTTTCTAAACTATTAATAAACACAACCTGATACTTTTTATCCCTTTACAAGAAATATTTCATTTACAAAAATATGTTATATAAATACCTCCCCTCTTCATCTAATCTCATGAAAGGTTAAATCCCTTAGGGAAAGAACCATATTAAAAGTAATTTTGTGTGCTTATTATATTGTCATTAAGCACACCTATTCTACTTAATACTAAATACATTAAAAGCCTCCAAAATCAAACTATTTGCCTAGTTAATTACAGCTAATATAAAGCTGCTAATCAACAACTTGATGGCATTCAAAAAGGCACAATCTTTCTCAGAGATGCAATGGTATAATGTTTAGGATGAGAGAGAAGTGGGTACTCTGCTTTAGTCTGCATTTTTCAACATAACATTCTCTGATTGGCTAAAGGATTGACAGAGGACCATTCCCCATACACAATGCTGATGACTGGAAATAATTGGTGTCAGGTTAAAGATGCTTTGTATTCTCTCTGTTCTATTTACACTTCATTATTTATTCTGCTAATACTATAAAAAGTGTAATTTACATGTACATTTAGTAAATGTATCTTTATTAAATAGTTGCTTCTACAAATTTAACTGCTTCTTTA
This sequence comes from Pipa carvalhoi, assembly GCA_021901965.1. Taxonomy (NCBI): domain Eukaryota; kingdom Metazoa; phylum Chordata; class Amphibia; order Anura; family Pipidae; genus Pipa; species Pipa carvalhoi. The sequence goes on along the minus strand of JAKJJM010065355.1, from coordinate 5,818 downwards.
AATATAAAAAGAAAGAGCTACCCATAAATAAGAAATGTCCAAAGCACATGGAAGAATGTTTGTGGGTGGGAAAAGCACAGCATATGAAATAATATTTGGGAAAATTGCACAACCTCTTTGAGAAATTGAGTCCCAAGTAGACCTTGACACAGCCTGCTTTATTTATTTCCCACTCCAGGATGCAAAGACTCTTGCTGCTGCAGGCGGGATCACCTGCCCACTGGTATTCAGGGGCATACCAAAAGTATCATGGGCCTTGGTACAAGGTCTGCACCTGGGGACCCTCTCCCTTCAGTGCAACCCCTCTTGTGCCTGGGTTCAGAAGATGGGGGCTGGCTGTTGGGGAAAGGTTTCAGCAGAGTAACACCACCTCCTCAGTATTTTGGAGAGGTCACAACCACAATTGCCCTGTGCCTATTGTTATGTCTCCTTCTAGCTTTGATTTTTATTCAGTAAGTTTTCTGAGCTCTGCAATTTTTTTTCTGGAAACTGTGTCCTACTTTTGGTCCTTTAATATAGATGTTATTCCTTTGGCTATCTGACCTGTATCCCGGATTGGATATTTTCTGGTAACTTTTACTATATTTAGGCATTTTATACTTTACCTGGGAATGCTTTATATACACAATCACATTGTAACTGAATTACTGGAAATGTAGCAGTGAACTTTTATTTGTAATCCAAATAATAATAATAATTTGTTATCCAATTTTGTAGAGACTTGGGAGTAATATGTGTGTTTTTGTGGTGCACACCCCAAAAAAAGGAGCTAAGCAGGGAAGTAGAGTGGCAGGTCACATAATAGGAATCCGTAATTATGGCTATGGTGATATATATCCATTCAGCCATAATATCATTATTGAGGTCAAGCACTGATTTTGGGTGATAAAACTTTGCTCCCCAGTGGTGCTAAGGTTAGGGTTCTATGGGAACAACTTACTATCTTTCAATAGCTATGTGCTTTACTCAACTCCAGTCAATTTGCTTTTAACTACATGCAGTGATCTCAGGCTTTTTGTGCTTCTGTTTCAGCAATGAAATCCACTATATGAAGCTGAAGTTTGAACTCTGAAACTCATTGATCAGTGTTGCAAACCAATGTACAGACAATTGTTATGTGTCAATTACATCAAGGCTGTAGAGTTTACTGAACCTCATGCCTATGCTGTTGCTGATCTAAAATGTGTCAACTTACCGTCACTTAGGGTGGGGGCTGAATATATTTATACTAAACTAACAAATGCAGATATAGAGGATATTTTAATTATCTTAATTCTTTCTCTACCAAATTTATATGCCTTCTCATTTCTATTTTCTTTACTCAAATCATACTTAACTTTTGCATTTATTTTTTTATGATATTCATATAGCACTATTTTACTTTGGTAATACCCCAAGGAAGCCATATTTAAGAATGAAGAGAACATATAAACTCAATCAACATCATTCTCTGTCCACAACCCCAGTGCTAGAAAGCAACAATGGCAGCCACTGGGTCACCATAGTACCTCTTCTCCATACTACATATATTTGCCTCCCATGCTGCATTTGACTCTTTTTTGTTGCCTTTTTCTGTCGATCCATGTACCTTCATCTCTCTATTCCCCTATTCTATGCTTGATTTCTGCAAACAGAATAGATGAGGTAAGTGAAGGAAATGCATACAAAGGACAGTTAATGCAAAGATAGATATAAAAGACTTTCTGTTTCTACATTTAAGTGGAGGAATAATCTCAATGTCTCAGCACTGGAAATTTGGAACTTTCTGTTATATAGACTGTAAAAATGAAAAAAGACACAGGTCCTTCATTTATTATTTTTTTTTAAAGGTAAATAACCTAAGAACATTCCCTTCAGAAAGCCAACTAGAGGACAGTACTGACTTTTTATTGAGAAAAGTAAATCCCATCTACGACCTGGCCTAGGTCCTCTCCTTTACATTAGGTTGCTAGCTTTCCTGCGTTAGCTCCATGAGAACCATATGAGGGTACACAGACAGTGGAGTGTCTAGGTTGTGCAGGTACAGGCAAGTCCAAAATAAGAAAAAAATAGAATGGTGTGAAAAAAGTAGTATAGCATTTATTTAACAAAATCATTATCATCATTATGATTTTGTTACAATAAAGGCTGTAGTTATACTACTTTTTTCGTCCCATTCTAATTTTTTCTTATTTTTAACCATATGAGGGTAATCCCTTTCTTTGAAATAATTGTATTTTTTTTTTTTTATCTTTTTCTTTTGCAATTTGATAAATGTAATTAATTTTGAATTGGCCCTTTGGAATGGTAAAAACTGTAGTGTAAAACATATCCCAATTATACACAATAACTGTAAGTTTTATTTGTCAATAAAAAATATCAATTCTCAAATATCTTGTTTCACTCCAGCTACAGATATTGTTAATATTTATTACCTTTATCAACAAAATATATCTTCAATCTGGTCCCCAAACTAAGTTAATTTGTACCATGCTCAAAGAGCAACAATTACATCTTAATACAGAATGGCATAACATTTTAATTGTCTTTAGAGACAGAGGTGATGTGTATTGCATTTCTTTATTTCTGCATTCTCCTTACACTACACTAATTACAGAAACCCTTGTTATAATGACGTTGATTCCTTTTCTGTAAATGTCATGTACTAGCTAAAGAAAGCAGCATTATAGCTACCAATCAGATGCAAAAAAATAAATAAATAAAACAGAGAGGATATGTCCTAATAGGCACCCTCATATTGTGTTGTCTGTGTAATAAAAACAATAAAAATGCACATTTTGCATACATTTGCCATCATTATTAAAATATTATTTACCGCTTTGTTTGATGTATAATTAGTTCAAAGCACAGAGAACAATGAGTCACTCATTGTAAGTAACCTGTTAAAGGCTATTTATGCACTGTAGATAAAACAATAGCCTTTATCGACATTCAGACAAAATAATGAATATGTTAAATCATGACTGAAAATCAAAAGTGTGCATTGCCAGATATCTAGCAGCATAGAAAATGTTTGTTATGCCAAAAGCTTGAACATCTGTTCCAAGCTAATGTGTTACAATTGGTGTAATAGTCTGTACAACTAGGAGTTCATTTTAATAAAACCTTAAAATTTTAAATAAATACATAAGTGTACCACATTACCCTTTGCAGAATTTTGTTTCAACTCCATTGGACGAGATAGGTACAATTTCTAGCTAGAAAAAGACAAGCTTTTGTTGTTTTCAGTTTAAGGAGAAATTTATAAAGGTTATTTCAACCTGTTCCATTCGTTTTGATTTGCTCTGTCTAGTTTTGCCACATTTCAATGCATTTTTATCATTATTTTCAATTTTGCTGCACTTTATAAGTTTATGACTGATTCATATAGGGTGGAATAAAAATGGTCCATATATTAAAAAAAAAGATATCTTTACATATTGATCCATCTCTGTGGTGGACGGAATTTTATATGGCAGCCATATTGTTCTGCTGTCAGCCATTTTGTGCTCTTGTCAGCCATGTTATTCTACTGTTATTCATTTTGTGCTTTATTTCACTATATTCAGTTTTTAAAAGTTTATCTTGTTCTAGTTATATCTGGGCATTAAGCCCAGAGCATATAATCTTGTAGATATATCGAGAACTGGGCATTATGCCTAGACCTTGGAGAACTATCTAGACAGCCCCCCTAGCAATCATGCAATCATTCCAAAGAGTTACCTGAGTGTGTTACTCTGTTTGGTTTCCTGAGCTTATATCTAAATCTAATTTGAGTCTGCACTGAGAACAGCAAAGTGGTCTGTTCGCGATCAAAGTCACATTTTAACACTGTTTTGAATGCAGTTCCTGATCTTTGCGGATGTTGATTGTTTTTTTCTAGGCAAAAACACATTGGAGTGTGTAAAAATTGCCAAACCATCTCCATAAGGATTAATGGGTTTTCATCAGCCTCAATCAGGTGAGCAAAAAAAATGAATAATAAATATCGCACAATGAGTTTTTGAGGTTTCATTTTGTGTGATTTGTCGCTATTTGTTGAACTGTTAAGACTTTTTCAAGAAAGTGGGTAACCCCTGAGAATTCCTTGACCATGGCTTTATTGACTTTAACAATACCTAGATCATATGTCCATTTTATATGTTTCTCATTTTATAAAATACAATTGTTTACTTAGAAAAATATTTCTTGCAATCTCCATATTGGCCTATGTGACCTGTGTTAATTTGTATGGAATGGCTAATACTGTCCTATATTTCCTTTCTTGTCTAAATCAGCATTGAGCTACAACAAACAGGGACTTCTCATTTGCTGGCACCCACCACATTTGTTGCTGTATTAGGAGAGTGTTTGCTTTTTATCTGTACTCTGTACTTGAAGATCTTCCATGTGACCTGCTCTCTGATCAGTTGCATGAGGACAGTCAGGAAGTGATAATAGAAGATGTAGAGAAGGATGCTGCTTCATCTGTGCTGTGTGGGAATTTGGAAGAAGATAAGGAGGATGTTAAGAATTCAAACACCACAATAGTGGATATCAATAAAGTAAAAATTGCAACAGCCAAAAGAAAGCCTGCATATAGCTAAGAAAGAGGAGTATTGGGCACTGGCAATAGGACAATAATAAATAATTATACATTTTTCTATTTTTTTTTTTCATGGCAAGTCTCAAAACCACTGGCAAAATATTTAGTAAGTATGCATACAGACACATAAATATGGGAGAGGAATGTAAGAGATTTCCTGCAAGTTGTCTATAGTTGCTGCTCCTGCTACATTAAGCAATTTTGCTTTTGAAATTGGCAACATTTCATGTGTTTCTCCACACCATCCTCCTCATCATTCTCCTTCATTCGCCATCCTTCTTAGAACCCCCAGTGTCAGCAAGTTCGTAAGTCTATTCCTATACCTTCACATCTTTCTAGGAATTGACAAGTGCTCTGAGGATGTTGCTTGGAAAAAATCTGCAAAAAGGCCTGTCACTAATATGAAAAGCAGATGACCTTGAATAAATCTTTCACTAGACTAATGAAATATGACAGGAAACATATAGTTACTCATGAAAATGAATAGATCATTGTAAAAGCCATATAAGTCTACCAAGTACTTGCTATTTACAACATAGGAAAAGTAATTATAAAATATCAGTTTATTTCCTAATTTTCTTTCTCTAAGACTGAAACTTGACAAATGTGGAGGTAAAGAAAGGGAAACCTCCTGAAATGCATTACAGATGCAGGGATTACTAGCATCCAAGTAACATTTAATATGTGGTGAAGTTTCATAGGGAAGATGCAATATTACATGATGGTAACAGAATATTTTTCCACATTTTTCAGCAGAAATTTCCTACACTGGTCATTCACTAAATATGTGGCAACTAAACATACTGTCCTAATTTTTTCAGGACTCCAAATTGTGCAACCCAAAGGATCAGAGTGGCTGAGAAGTAAAAGGAAGCCACAAGGGAATGGTGTGGGTTATACTAAAGCATGGGAGTACTCTGTAATAGCTGGATGATCAAGAGTATTCACAGAGAAAGTGACTAAAGAAGATTAATTCCCCCTTGCAGGCTAAGGGTGAAATTTATAAAAGTCATAATCGGCCTTTTCAAATGTTATCAATGGTTAAAAAACTGGGTACAGATTGAAAAATATCGATCAATACTTTTCAATCGGTTTTATCTGATAGAAACTTTTCTATCAATATTTTTGGATCTGTTACCACTGGGAAAGTGAAGTAAGGAAAACGAATCTGCACACACAGGCACGCAGGTAGGTAAAGAACCTAATTTAATGGACCACAGATGCAGGTTACAGCAACGTTTCGGGGGGTAAGAC
>JAKJJM010065319.1:0-14723 GCA_021901965.1 Pipa carvalhoi | reverse complement strand
GGGGTCTTAGACTCCGCGCCTTAGGTTCTGTTGTTCCGCACGTCGCTGTTGTCTCTACTCCTCCTCTGTTACTCGTGCCCGACGGAGCCCGTCGTCACAGCTGTGCAGTGTATTGAATGGGGATGTTTTTGGGGCAATGCAGTGTAGGAAATGGGGGTATTAATGGCCCTCTGCATAGTTGAAAATTATTAATCCGGCCCATTACAAAAAAACCTTTGCCCACCCATGCCCTATGGCAGTGGTCAGCAAAGTGCAGCTTGCGAGCCACATGCAGCTCTTCAGCCGCTGCTCTGTGGCTTGTGGTGCACTCTCTAGCTCTGCCCCGTAGCCCCGCCCCATGACTTCCGACGCTCCTGATTGGACGTCGGCAGGTCATGGGATTGGGTGCGTTCACTCCTCCCCTTTTGCGGCTCTTTAGGAAAGAGCCACCAGGGGAGGAGGGAGTGATATGGATCCCAGCCTAATACAATTTGCCGACCACTGCCCTATGGAGATGGTTTAGAAATTTTTTGATCAGCGATGTCAATGAAGAAAAAGCTCCATTGAAAGTAATGTAAAGTGTACCAATATTAACGTATCGATATTTATCGATATGGATCTTTTTTAGATATGAATACATTTTATTCAGCCCTATGTAAATTGAGGGAAACTGAAAATGGGGCGAAAAGAAATAACGGCGATGACGTGGCAAAAACGCATAGAATTGCTCCGAATAGGTCAAAATGAACTTTATAAATTTCCCCCTCAGTGTGCAGAGATGTTCATATCTCCAGAATTCCCAGTAGAATGCAATGAAACAGAGGAGGAAAAATCAATTTAGCACAGATTGTATGTCATTGTTTAACTGGCAGACTGAGGTTTCCATGAATTATCAGATTCACAAACATAATGGAACAACTCGATACAATCATGCTGTGAAAAAAATGTAAATCTATAAATTCAAACCTAGATGCAGAGATTCAGTGAATAATGTCAAACAATGATTGTATTCCTGAGAATAGCCACAAAACAGATGACACAATGTTTGAATATCATGAACACACACGTTCACTGTTATTTCCAGCTGCAATGCATCAAAGGTAAAACTAAGCAGATTCCTAATTGATCCATATATCTAAGAGAAATTATTTACCCCTGGGGCATGTACGAGAGTATATAGTGAAAGGTTAATTGTACAGATGGAGTAGACTCTATTACTGTATGGATGCATCCTTTTTCCTATTAAAATGAAAGGTGGATATGATCAACAGATAAAGCATTCAGGTTTGCTCCATCTCTATCAATTTCATTAATGCATAAAAGAGGAAAGGTGATCATTGCATCACAGCCATTTGAGAGACATACGTATAGGGTAATTTGCATTCACCCTACTAGCTTGCAAAGCACATGCAGGGGAATTTATCAACAGGTGCGATTGTTTATTGAAGTCTAGTAACCCATGAAATGGCTTTTCTAGTTAAGATAAATAAATTTGTTTGCAGGTGATTGATTCAGCAAAGTAGTTTAGTTTCCAGCAATGAGATTCAATGGTTGAATTAGGAACCTGTGTTTTTGTCTTCTCCTAATTCAACGTAGGAACAGTTTGCCAAGGTTGAACTCGATGGGGTTAATGTATATCTTAAGCGTTACCTACTAGATAACAATTAACATTTGTCTCATAAACACATATCTCAACATACATTATCTGTTTGGCACAGAGAGCAAACTCATAGGCATGAGCGTCTTCATTCAAATTTGACATCAGATGTTCTTCCTCTGTCCTACAAGCTTAATCCATGCACTTTTCCATGTGCCCTTCAACCCTCCAAATGGGGAGCATACATTGTGTTTCAACATTAGTTGATGACTAGTGAACAGAACATCGCATGTATTCCAACCAGAACTGATCCACAATCCTCCTGCATGACAGCCCTATAGGGGTGCTGCACCAGATACATTGGTTGGATTAGGTGCATATGCTTGTTTCCATGCTCTGGTGGATTATGAGAATGCATGTAATAGGTTAATAACATGTGCAGCTTACAGAGGTAAAATGCTTTCATAGACTTTTATAGGTTTCTGTTAGGGGAAACAAATAACAATTTATGGTCTGATTTGTGTTCCTTATTATCTGCTTTAAATCATACTGGTGCATATTTACCTTAATACCAAGTTTTTATTGTAAATTGAAAGGTAAATACTCTGCTTTACCACCCCTCTGAAGCTCCTGTGCCATTTACCTAGCTCCCCCCAAGTGCCCTGCGGGAGAAATCTGTGCTGGTCACATCACTACGATGAAGTTAAACAGTGATTTTCTGATTATGAACAAGGAGGTTCTGGGCACCCGTAATACTGGGTTTTGTTCCAGTTTCATTAAAAGTTAATAGTAGGACAGTAAATAAATGAACATAGTAGCCAGGCTGTAGGGTTTATACATTTCCTAAGAATCTGTATTAATATTTAAACCAACAATGTTTTCTCCGTTTTTTTGTGCAATTGTCACTGAGTACAACAAGAAAGCATTTGGTTGTATCTTTCCAAATAATAGAACGACAAATGTATTTATTTAATCTTAACTCTCACCAGTTGATTTCATATGCAATTAACTTTTTATTATGTGATAAAACAATAATCTCGGGTGCTTTTGCCTTACAAACATCGCATTATTTGATGAAGGACCCAAACTAACATGGTAGTTAAAGAGACACAATCTGTACTTCTGCTGTAGATGCTTCTCAGCTTGAGTTGAGGTAGCTCTCAGGAAAGAGCCTGTTTGGTTCAGGAAAATAAATGGTTCCTCGGCAGGTTGTGAAGTCTTGTATTAAAGCAAATATAAAAATGATTTATAGACCCCTTGGCACAGGGGACTACTGGCGGATATATCTGCAGGTGTCACTGTGTTTTATTTTAAAATCAACCACTGGAGAAAGGAGCAGGGCATCCTGGGTATTGCTTTGTACTTCTGTCCTGTGCTGATAAGGCAGAGCAGCAAATAAAGGAGTTAATGAACAACTCCATTTAATAGTCGCTATAACTAAAACATTCAGGACACAAGGAAGAGAGAGTGTGTGTTTTACAGCACAAAGAACATGCATAGGATTGGGATGTGTATTCAACTGACAATGCTACTGAAAAGGGAATTGACAGTAAATAACACAAAGTAATTTTGTGTAAATACATGTTCTAAAGACAAATGTCATGATTTGCATTTTGACTTTTACATGGAGGTTAATCTACCGGCACTGCCCTGTCCTCAGCTGTTTAATACATCTGCTTGTGAAGTTTTCATCAGCGTAAGTGTGTTTTCTTGAAAAGCTAAAAGAATGTAAAATGCATTATTTACTAGCCGTATCACAATAATGAAGCCGCAGCATCCCATATGCCCATCACTATCCATAATTCCTCCAGACCCACAAATCCTTTACTTATGTAGCTTATAAATTATTATTATTTTTATTTTTGGTGGATTGTTACACACAACTGATGTCATACCCTTACACGCCCTAGACAGGATTATTACCCAATTCCACACAATCGACCTTGCACTTGGGTGTTGCTTATTGTAACTTTTCTTGTAGCATATTTTCTTGCCTGCCAATAAGAGTCCTATCTAGCCTGGCTAAGCATTTGCTTTAAAACATGACATGACCTAGGTCTTTACTCAGTACGTCCCATTGGAGAAAATGACTGCTCAATTAGCTTACACTAGCTATGCAACCTAGAGCACACTTGTCACTAGGACCTACTTATCATCTTCTAATAACTACTCTGGTTATGCTCTAAATGGTAACACACAGAATACAATCTTGGCTGTTTCTACATTATACTGTGTGCCTAAGGGATTCTATCATCCTTCTTACATCACTTAAAATTTGTAATATTGTTTAGAAGATCCTTTGACCCCTGAATATACAAAATAAGGGGATTTAATCCAAATTTCAGAGTTTCAAACCTTCTTGACTTTTTTCTTAACAGTTACGCAGACTAGTAATATTGCCATACAAGCTGGTGCTTGAGTAGGCTCAATTGACTGTGTGCAAATCTAAATAATATCTACTCATGTTACCCTGTAAACTTCCCCACCCCAATGGAAGTTCTGAAAGTCTTGTGCTTTAAGATTTGGATCTTGGAGGCTTATCCTAAAACCAAAAGTGACTGTTGCAAGCAAGAGATTATTGAATTATCTAATAGAAAAAGCAATTTAAGATAGAGTTATTGGCTTGATGAGGATTCTGGGAATAACTGTACACCACTAATAAAATACTACCCCTGAACGCTACAACAGCACCTAAAACTACACAATTCTAGACATTTTATGATACCTTACATCTGTCTTTCCACAGAACTCAGTTATAGTGATATCACTAAGTGCCCAAGCAATGTGGTATGTTGAAAAATATATAGAAAAAATTCTGTTACTATACAAATTCCAAATGTAAATTAATGAAGGAACAGAGTAAGTATACTGCAACTATTCCTAAAATTAAGCAGGTCTGCCCACTATTATCCATACAGATAGTTGTCAGTCACAGAGGCAAGATTTCAGCATGTTGCCAATTCAGATGTAACTGAAATACACAGTCTTGGCTCATCTAGTAATCAATGCACCTGATGAAGAGAGGGGCGTTATGCTGCTCCAAAACATCGTGCTGTTTGAAGTTCTGCAATAAAAATGGGAATATTTCCCTAAAATACAAGGTGCCATTCAGATGTAAGTCATGATGACAATTTTAGATTGTTTACTGCAAAAGTGATTTTATCTCATAATTGCACAGCAACACTATAAGCAACACTATAAACAAGAATAAAACCTGCTTTTAAGCATCCTTTCTTTTTTTATCAGACTTTATGTTTTAGGAACAAGGAAAACACCATTTAATTAACTGGTATATATAATACACAGAAATATGTTTTATTGTTATGGACTTTAGAACCAAGGACTGCTAAGGAAGGCTTCTAGTTAACGTCTTACCGCAATAAAAAAAAGTTTGTGTTGATGAACACTGACAGCCAATAGCTGCTTGTGTTGTGAAGGTGGCCTTCTCACTGCTGTCTCCTGTGAGAGCTCTCAGTGGCCTAACCATGATTTAATGGGCACTGAAGAGCAGTTTATGATGGGCACCATGGCACAGCGCAAGACAGATGAGGCTGAGGAGCGATAGGGTCGAGCGGCGGCTCTGCTCACTTCTCCTGCTGATGGAAAGTAAAACCAATCATTTTAATTTTTAATACATCCCATTCATATTGTGACACCAGCAGGAGCAGTGCAGGCAGAATGACAGATTGTTTTACTTAAACTGGAAGAATTTGATTAAAATGCATCAGCAGGGACGCAGCGGAAAAAAAAAGGGTGGCTTTTACTCTTTTCACTGCGGTTTAATTTTCTGTGAATCATAGTCCCTGCTACGTCCATGAAACAGATACACAAAAACTCAATAAACTGCTTCTTTTTGAAGTACTGGATAATAAGATAAATATAGGCGTATCAGTGCACTGCCGTGTGGGTTTCTAAAGCAGGGTAGCCTGGTTTAGTACCTGTGGAGCTCATTCATTACAGGATAACTCCATCTATAAAATACATTTTAGTCTAAGGCCACTGACGCATAAGGCTGTTTTTCATGGTTTTGTGTGTGCGTGGCAAAAATGCCTCTTGTGGCTAAACCACTTGCTTCTGTTGTTTTAGTGGTAAAGCATCGACAGACTTGTTTTAAAGCAGTAAGATGCAAATAAATGGGCGCCAAGGGATTTTTCTGCTCAAAAAAATAAGAAAAGTGCATCAATAGACTTAAAACAAGATGATAGTAAAGGATGCATTTTTTTCAATATTATTTAATCTGTTTATTTTCATTCCTTCGCAGAAGCTCTTATTGGCAACCCCCGTGGTGGAATTTTGAAGAACCATAGTGCACTGATGACACAGGCTTTGCATAGCTATGAAGCCACGTTAAATTTTTTGACACTGGGGAAAGGATTTAGGGGGTCATTCCGGTACCTCCGAATTTTCCGTCCCGAATTCACTTATAGCGAACTCCCATTATAAAGTCGCGACTGCGACTAAAAAAATTGTCGCGGTCGCGATTTTATAATGGGAGTTCGCTATAAGTGAATCCGGGACAGAAAATTTGGAGCTACCGGAATGACCCCCTTAATGTCTAAGTGCACACCTATCCCTCATCACAGCTTCCCAGTAATACCAACAACACCAGACTATCAACCAATGATAATCCCCCATATTGGAATTAGCTGTTCAATGTTTGCAAGCTGGTTAGCTGGAACTTTTTTTCTACATTCTATTTTTCACCTACCGTGCAAAATCATTAGGAAATCTGAACTGGGCTACACCTTTTTGCTCATATCTACTTTCCACTATGTCTAAAAAATGCTAATGGCATCTTTAGTTGATGTTATATTAAAGCCTAAACTAGGAGAATGCATTAAAAATATCATTTATAAATGTAACATAAAATCCAAATTTTGCAACTTTCTCTTGTTTCGTCTTGACTCAGATGTCAGTAGGGAAAAAGTGGGTGGGTCTTATACAGGAATGGTAAAAATTACCAATTTACCACTAAAGGGGTGAATTCTTTCTTTAAGTGATCAGTCTTGGGCTGGTGTGCTTGAAAATACAAGGTACAGGGAGTCTCCAGAGTACACACCAACTTTACCAAACATTTTACTAAACGGTGTCCTGGTTTCAGTTAGTTTCACCTTGTTTCATTGTTAATTTTCATTTTTGCTGTAGTTTTTAATTACCTTGATTTTTAAAGGATCAATGAAAATTTTTCTCCATCGAAATGAATCATTATCGATCAGTTAAAGTGCCACACTTTGCAGTGTTTTTCTATTAGGCTTACCTTCCATTACAGATCAATATGTTTTTTCAAGGGGAAAAAACTAATCCAACTGTGGCTAAGTAACTAGGCCAAATCCATAGGAAATACTGGCTTACGCCAGCCTGAGACGGACAATCGCTTTTGGGGGCGATAACATTTGCATTAAAAAGCTTAGTAAATAGGCGAAGATAGAGATATTGATAAAAAATAGGCTCTTTCTCCTGCATTAACTGGCAAATATCCCTCCAAGTGTCAAACTTTTAAAACTTGTTTAGTATTTTAGTTAGATTATTAACATGAATTGAATTGTGTGAATTGTCCCTTTTAGGCGAGACACAGGAAAGCTGATTAACATGACAAGCAGTATATGTAGTAGAGTGAAGCAGAAATGAAAGACTGAGCATCAGTAATGCAGTGCTCCCAATAAAGGAACCCTAGTGTTCTCTGGTGCTGATTTAATGGCTGATGCTTTGACCCAGCATCTGATCCTTGAATAGAAAATACCGCTCTCTTGTGAAGATAATGAAGAAGCAAAATGAAACACGAGTATTAATTACTGTCTCTGTATGTGGCATGGTAGCAAATCCAATCATACAGAGGCCAGCCAAACAATGGAGTACAGCTTGGGAAGAAAAGGGCGGCTAGAAAAGAAAGGAGTTATTAGCAGACTAATGTGCCACCCCATTATCCTTAGAGATGCAGGAAGACAAGCGTAGCTGTGAAAGGCCCATCCAGCTCTGCATTGCACAGAACACACTCCAGCCACTCGCATGGTTTCATGTGACTCGTCAGATATCATCTTGCAGCAAACAGAAAAAAGAATTGGTGCGGTTTTATTTTGTGGGGTAAAATAAGGATGTAAGCCCTACATTCCTTCTATGTTTACATTATTCATCCTGAGGACTTTTTTTGCAAGGTACTTTAGCAAAATCATTGCCAGGTTTATTATCTATTTACTAAGATGGCGTTCTAGAACCCCTCACACATTCATCCCTTATATCAGGTGTTCTAGAACCCCGCCCCACACCTGTCCCTTAGGTGTTCTAGAACCCCATATGCATTGATCCCTTGTGTCAGCTTGTAGCAAAGATTTATTTTCTCCATAGAATTTAGCCTGTTCTGCACTGTGTATCTCCATTGGTCATATTGGTTGTATACATTAGCATCTCTTTTACCATGACCTTCTGCTCTTTTGTCTTTCTGACCCTCGTCATCTATAACGAGTGAGTACTGCCTTTTCAATCACTGTTAATAGGACAGTAATGCCAAAAAATTTAAATGCCCAAAATGCATTCCCAGCTACAATATATTTAATAAGCCCTTGCAAACACTTTGAAAGCTTTATAAGATATACAATATTTCATTCTAAATATATATTTCCTTTTATTTTAGTGGACTTTCTGTTTACCATAAAGATAAATCATGGCTAAAATAGTGGATGTTTCCAGTAATGCCATAAAGCAATTCAGGCAGCTGTGAGATCTAGTACAATGTAATCAGTTGTTCTGTAATCCTCAATGGTATAAAGTCAGAACAGGAGAGGGAGGGTAGGTTTATAACAGATGCAGGATAGAAACATAAAAATGAGGTTCCAATGAGATTTTATAGATGGACAATTCCATCCTACGACACACTGTATATCAGGCTTGTCACAGCTATATAGTGCTGAGTAGTTAGGTAAAAATATGAATCAATTGCTTTATCAACCCAATAGTAGTTATTCGCTGCTTCGTGATGGTTATATAATTTGGAAAATGTCAAGGGAATAAGCCTGGGTGCTTTGGTTTTCAGAAAATATAAGGTTCAATGCCTACTGATGAGAGATTGGGACTGTTTATTAAATAGAAAATCAGTTTAAATAGATTAATGGCCAATGTATTCCAGAGACTGTTCAAGCTAAATACCACCGTATGTTTCACTTACATTTAGGGAAGAAGATATTCAAGCATTCTCAAGTTATTTGGCACGTAACAGATTGTTAGCTTAGAGAAAAAACTACAACATGACATCATGAGAGGGAGATTTTTAAATACTGCCATACCTTGCCAGCGTAGTACTGCCAGATTGTGCTGAGATGTTTCATGACTTTAACTCTTGCATTTGTAAATAATCCTATTTCAATTTTATACATTTATAAAACTATAAAGACCATACTGATGTGGCTGATGATAAAAAGCTACTTTTTTTGCCTTTGCTTGCTTATTGCTTTCCCCTTCAACCAAGACTGAGCAGTAAACATTATGGGTGTTATTGAACAAAGTGAGAATTTGACTGTAAATTCTCATCAGTTCGGGTGGCTATGCTCTTCTCTACTCCTTATTGACTAAACAGAGGATTCCCATAGCGCATTGACGACCACGTCAGTATTCCCATAGCGAATTCATGACCGTGTCAGTAGCCCTCTATTGTGTAAAGTGCTGGTGAATTCACCACATCGCAGGGTTTACTGAATACCCGAATAAAGAAAAGTGGTAAATTCACACCTTTAAGTGACAATTCGGACTTCAGTAAATAACCCCCCAAAGTGAGTTTGAACAATTAGGGGCTTGTTCATGAAAGTCTGAACAGTCGCGTAAAGTTCCGAACTCACATTCATCCACCACTTTTCCATCCTAGCACATTGAGTAGACTCTGCAGTGTGGTGAATTTGCATCCATGGACTTACAGAGCTCTTTACCCTACTTTGCTTGTGTAGGCACACCTAATTCAGCTATTCATCAAGCTCTGGAGTCTACCAAAGTAATTTATCAAGGTGTACTGTGTTACATTCATTGGTTTGACTTCACCAAAGTGCTGAAGAAGGGGGTTGGTGGCAGGGCTCTTATGTGGCGCAATGATGCAAATTCAGGCCTTTACGCATCCGTTCACCCTTTAATAAATAACCCCCCTGATCTTAGATTGAAATAACCTGACTACTGCACTAAAGAATTAATACTCCTTGGACGGAATTTATTAAAGTCAGAAAGACCAGTACTGGTCTTTCCGACTTTCTCGTGGGAGGTTATCCTCCTCAGTGTTTTTCGATTTCCATAATCTGGAAATTGGGTATTTGTACCGAAAAATCTTGTAGCCATAACAAGTTATGGCTAAGTTTCGGTGCAAATACCTGATTTCCAGATTATGGAAATCGAAAAACACTGATTTCCATAATCTGGAAATCGGAACTTGGCAAATTAAGCCCGAAAAGACTCCAATCGAGTCTTTTCAGGCTTAATAAATTTCACCCTTTGAATCAGTCCAGCCTTGTATATATTTTCATTCTTGCTTTAAGGTTTGGAATATTTCCTGTAGTGAACAGACAGAGGGGTCTATTTATCAAGGTCTGAATGGTTTCATAAATGTATGAGTTGATGTCCATTTACGACTTCCCCAAATTTGCTTATTTATGAAAGATTATTATTTATGGCAATGTTGTTCATGTGCAATTTGGCAAAATGCATGGATTTACACACCTCATTGGGGTTCATTCCTCAAAGTTAGAATATGACTCTTAAAGAGAATTCTCATCAATGCAGGTGGCTACACTCTGATTCTCTACTTCTTATTACTAAACAGAGGATTCTCATAGCGAAGATGTGATTGCATCAATAGCCGTCTCTTGCGTAGTGTCATGAAGTCAGTTGGGCAGTTACAGCCCTGCCATTAGTCCCCTAATTCACCACTTCGATCTGGCAAATTAAAACTGGTGATTGCGACACACTACACCTTGTTGAATTCACTACTGTGACAGACTTTGATGCTTAATAAATAGGCAAATTACCTGTGTACCTGCACATAAAGTTGTGTGAAGTGCTCTGTAAGTCTCAAAGTCAAAGTTGAACTTGAAGAGTTTGCTGAATACCAGAATATGGGGAGGTGGTGAAAATAAGAGTCTCATTGACTAAAATCCAAATAGTCGTAGGATAGTGAATTTGTGTCTATTCACTTCCCCATGTTCTCTTATTGACTAAACTCTGCGAAGTGGCGAATATGTGGCCAAGTTGAGCCACTACACTACTCACAAACTTACAGAGCTCTTTGCATCACTTTGCATGCGTGCACACAGGTACTTCTACTATTGACTACACAGAGAAATGTGTCAAAGATGCAAATGCAACTAGGGGAACTGCTCCGAATTCACTTGTTTGACTTTGCCTCTTCATACGGGCAAATTATGGGGCTGATGGCAGGGCTCCAGTGTTGCGTAAGGTGACCATTCAAAAGTGACAATGGTGACTGTGACTAAGTGACAACATGACCTAGGGACAAGGTGACATCACTGCCCTTCACTGCCTAACTATGCCACACTACACATCTGTCCGCCTGTTCGACAAGTGTATTCCAGCTTAGTCCATAGTGAGAAGTGAATTTGCGTCTATTTTAGCAATGTGACTTGAATTGTAGCGAGGTGAATTTGAAAGGTGAATTCACACTTTATTCAATGAGGCTCTAATAGTCCCTTTATGGGACTATTCGGACTTTCATAAATAATCCCCTTTGTGTCTCATTGCATATGAATGCAGAAACAATTCAGGTATTTATCAACCATCAAATTGTAAATTTCCCAGGAGGTTCTGCTGTGGATCTGCTGATTTGACTTTGCCAAATGGACTATTAATTATAAATAAATATATAGCTAGATACATCAGATATTTATCGAAATGACTTTATATTCTTGGCGAAAAAAATCTGTCAACTTAATGGTGAGTCTATTGACTGCTGTCTATCCCAAAACAGATCCACGGCCATGTTTAACATCTGATGACAGGCTTAGTCGATTACTTTACTTCCCAAACAGAAAAACATGAAGTAAAACAAGTAAAAGATGACTCTTCCATCTGTATTACATTCCTCCAATTTTTCTGTGCATTACACAAAGGAATATGTCTTTGCCCGCCTGCTTTTGTTGCCATGGTTTCCAAATGACAGCCTTTCTGGAAAAGTCAGCATTGTGAAGCTCACTGCATACATTTTTTGTTTCAGTCTGCGCACAAAGCTCAGTTCTTGCGAACCGTTAATGTATGGCTTTTAGATGCTCTGTAAGGTAAAGGGTGCAACAAATCTAGTATTTGGTTTTGGAATTCACCAAATCAAAACTTTTGCCTGCCTGCGCCATTGTGCTCAGAAAAGAGAAAACACTGATTACAAATCCATTTGCAATTCTAAAGACAACTGTGGTCAAAAAGATTTAGGGGGTCATTCTGGTAGCTCCGAATTTTCTGTCCCGAATTCACTTATAGTGAACTCCCATTATAAAATCGCGACCACGACTAAAAAAATTGTCACGGTCGCGATTTTATAATGGAAGACTTTTCGCGGTCGCGACTTTATATTGGGAGTTCGCTATAAGTGAATTCGGGAAGGAAAATTCGGAGCTACCGGAATGACCCCCTTAGTCATATTTCTTGTGAAGGCAACAGTCAAATCTAAAATTCTGTTCCTTCTTGCATCCTTAGTATACTGACTTTTTATCTCCAAGCTTTAACATCACTTGCTGTATCATTTTGTTAGTAATTGCCATCATATTTTTTTTCTTTCGCTCCCCTTAAATCATCAAAAAATGTTATGATTTATGCGATCGATCTACGTGCAATTTTGCCAATGAGCCTATTCTGTTCCTTCTGAGATTACTTTCACTCTCTTTATCATCATTTGTCCACTGTTTACAAAGGGATTTAAAGATCTATATCCCTTTTTTCTTGTGAGGATGTCCCTTTTTTCCTGGGGGCATAAACCACTTGTCAACCATTCAAGCTTTTAAATTGCACAAGAGTCTTTCTTGTTTAATGAAAACTGTATTCCTTTCAGAAGATATCCATCCACCTAAACCCAGTCGGTGTAGACCGTCAATGAATTAACTTGGTAAAATCTGAACATCTTCTGCTCTATTTTAGTTTCCCGGTTGAAAGAACTTTGCTCACTTGTGCTAATTTTAAAACAGTAACCCATGATGAATTGGATTCTGTAAGTAATTTGACTATCAATCAGAAGCTTCTTTTTTCTTCCTTTACACTGACAAGCTACAGTTGTGATACTCTTTCCTGCTGCTTTTTTTCCCTTTAAGTCTTCTTCTGAGGTTTTACATTAATGTGGCACTACTTCTTTCAGCAACGAAAGGTTAAATTATTGGACCAAGCATGTCTAAGTTACTTTTTTTTAACCTTAAAAAGTGTCGTAACTGTTTTCATTGACTTATCTATTAATCTAGAGAGTTTCAGCAGCTCATTATCAGAACTCCTTTTGAAGATATTACCAAAAAAAAAACTGAACAGATATCACTATTTAGGTAGTCAGCAAAACCTTTGTCTCTCTTGGAATATTCGTGCCCTTGATTTGTTAGCTTTCCATTTTTTTTAAGATTATTATTGTTCCCCTATTGAGCAACTATGCTGTATTTTGTTCTTTTTGATCTTTGGAAGAGCCTTTTGAGGCTAGTATCCTCCATCCTAGCTTTATATGTTATGTTACCTACCCACATCTTGATATTCTCGTGGATTTTATTGTTGTTGATTAAGGAGCTCTTTTGCTGCTTAGAATACCTTTATCAGAGCTTTGCTCAATCTGTTTCACAAATGATGATCAGGGGATGAGGAGTGTAGTTATCCCTAGTCCCATAACCCTGCAAATAGTGCTTTTGTGACTCAATTGGGTCTTATTTTAACAACTGAGGCAGTCTTAGCTGCTGTTACAAAAGCTTCCTTACATAAATGCCATTGTGCAGGGTGCAGGGAATGCAAGGAGGCAGGAGTTGTACCTGTAGGCTGAACTGTTGTGGTCAAACCAATGATCTCAACCTATAAATAACTAGTGCCAACCTTTCTTACTTGAGGCCCCTCCACACTGCCATATGTGCTGACATTACATTATGCTTTGCTGGGACCTGAGATCTCTCAACTTGCTGCTTGATGACTGTATAATTCTCAATTTTGTGGATCTAGTGGTAGACAGCATTTGGTATTACCATGAAAAAGGAGGGAAGGAGCTGTCTGCAGGTATAAAAAAATAAGTTAAGTGGTAGAAGTGATGTCTTTCTACCTGCTAATGCCTTCCAGCAGGCATTGCAGATGACGAACCTATGATGAGCCCATGACAAACCAATCCATTTAGTCCTATATAATACCAGAGCACCATCTGCAGCATTGGTTTTGTTTGCAGGTCAAGAAGCACTGTTCCAAAGGGGGAACTCCTTACCAGCATACAGAAGGACTGCAACGTGAGAGAGGTAATGAATACCTGTTCTGTACAAATCTAATAAAAGTATGCAAATATTCCTCCTTTGCAAAATATGTATGGATATTTTATAAAAGATCTCTCTCTGAAGAACTGTGCTGAAGACCCTAAAGTGTGAGTGTATGAGAGAGGGAGGAGTCATGTCTGAAACAGCAAAGAAGATGGTTTATACTATTAGGGAACAAATGTGATACAGGAGCTCATAACTTCTTAATAGAGAGTCAGATCTCAGCTCTTTTAAATTTGATTGTCTTCTTATCTATCAGACAGATCAATTTAATAAGAGAGGAAGTCAAAAATTAGTTCTTCTTTAATAAAGTCAAACCACCAGAAGACCAGGTGATATTCTAATGTGACCAGGCAATAGTGGCCTTCCATCCAGCAATAAGCTTCTTTCCTTTGCTCAATTTTTATGAAAAAGTGTTAAAGATTGAAGAAACCAACCCCCCACCCCCACCCTCACTGGTTAGCTGGCATGACAGAGAAAACTAGTTTTCTCCAAGAGGTTTCTGCATGGGAGATAGCCAAACTCCTTAATGTGGACCTATCACCTCCTGATTTTCACATTTTTACATAGTCAGTGATTATAAAACATAAGTGAAACAGTTTTGGGGGAAAAAATCATTAGGATAGTTAAGTTATACTCACTGTAAACTTGTCCCAGTTTGAAGCTGTGGGAGCTGCCATCTTGTGTCCAACCTG